>JANCMA020348923.1:0-11641 GCA_024336925.2 Zoanthus solanderi | reverse complement strand
ATCTTTTTCTTCTTGTTCATTTCTTGCCTTAAGATCTCTACTCTCCTCCAGTTCACTTACATCCAATTTTTCGAATTTTGCTACACCCTTTACAAGTTTTTCCTCAGAATTGGAGATGTAAATTTTCAAACTATTTTCTTCTTCTTTTACACATCGCTCTACACTTATTAGGCCCCTTCCACCCTCTTTTCTTTTCACATACAACCTGTTAACATCACTCTTTGGGTGAAAAGCTCCATACATTGTCACTGTTTTCCTTGTCTTTCTGTCCAAATCTTTAAGCTCGTTTTCTTTCCATTGGATAATACCCGCTCCATACCGGAATATAGCTACCGCCCATGTGTTTACCGCAGATATCTTATTTTTCCCATTTAATGTTGATCTAAGTATCAGCCTTTAACTTTCTTTTGTATTCCTTTCCAATTGTCTCTTTCATTTTAGCTTCTTTGATTTTGTCTAATTCCAAAATTCCTAAATAAGTGCAACCTTCCTCTCCAACCTCTTTCATCATTTCTCCATCCATTAGCTTAATTCCTTCGCTTCTTACAATTTTCCCTCGTTTTAATGTCGAAACACCACACTTTTTTATCCCAAATTCCATATCAATGTCATAGCTGAACATGTGGACGGTCCTCACTAGCATACTCAGCTGGTCTTCATTCTTGGCGTATAACTTCAGGTCATCCATAAACAACAAATGGTTCACCTTATACTCCTTCTTTCCCCATTCATAGGCCGCATTCACCTTCTGTAATATCAATGACAATGGTATCATACTCAGGACAAACAATAATGGTGAGAGACTGTCTCCTTGAAAACTCCCCCTCCTCACAAAAACCTCCCCAAGGTCTTCCCCATTGGATGTCAGTGAAACCTTCCACTGGTTCATGCTTCTTCCAAGAAAATTTCTTATATTCTCAGCTATTTCGAACATCTCCATACATTCCCTTATCCAGCTATGCGGAACCAGATCATAGGCTTTACGATAATCTATCCAAGACATGGATAGATTCGTGAGCCTTTTCTTACAATCTCTGAGTATAGTCCTATCAATAACCAATTGATCTTTGGTCCCCTTATTATTATTATTATTATTATTATTATTATTATTATTATTATTGTTATTATTATTATTATTATTATTATTGATCAAGCAATCGATCCCGAGATAAAGATATTAAATAAGTTTTGACATACAATGTCGGCCCCAAGGGTAGGGTATTTGAACGATTTATTTTTGAAAATGTCAAACCTTCACCTTCTGCCGCACCTCTCCCCACAGCTTTACATTCATTTGATAGGTGCATAATACTTTCACATTCACAACATCTGAAACTAATTTCACTATAATTAATTTTGACTGTTGCAACTGCATTCTTATATTTAGTAACACGTTAACTGCACAAATATTTTTTTAACAATTTCTTTTCTTTTGTGACAACTTACCAATTAAGTCCCTACAAACACGAACACAACACTACTGGCAAGTGTAGTATTAAATTTTCAAAATTTCAAAATAAGGCTCGCAGAATGCATGTTATAAAACCTGTAAAAAATTTGCAAAGTTTCCATTTATTGTCGTGCTCTTGCCTTGTTGAAATCTAACTGTGTAATCAGTTTCTTGAAAGTTCATGTTTGTGTCATGATTACCCGTCGAGAGCTAAAGTCCGACCAGCTGCAGGCAATCCTTAACAACCTGGCAATATTTTTGTCTCCATGAACATATCAGATAAAGGTACCATTAACTATTTTTAAACTGGTTCAAATTGTTCAGGACTGACACCGATTAGCATTCCGGTACTTCCGAGGTATGTGCACGAGCGATTTCAGAGTAGGAAAAACAACACATCACTCAGAAGGACAGCAAGTGATAAAAAGTGCAAATACTACACAAAGAGTCAAGTTAGCAATTAGAAAATCCACTGCACGACTGATTTACGTCTCAGACGGTCACAGAATAGAAGCAGGCATCTTGAAAACATTAAAAATTGAGTTTGTTTGCCATAAATCTGAATTTCTCAGATAATTTCTTAATTTCATATTACTGCATTGAATTATTTGAATCACGTGGTTTGAATATTAATTAGGTCCTTTTGAAGTATGTGAACAAGTGCTCACACAGGGGCGGTATGCAAAGGTCTGTCATGATAAAGCTGTTTCAAGGAACAAAGTTTCTGCTGCTACATGCTCTCCTATTTGCCACTGTCCAAAATCCTGGGTCCATTGCAAAATCAACAGAAACTGTCAATATTGGGAGATTGCAAGTGAAGGCATTGTTCGATAGCAGCAGTACTGAAAGTTTCATACATCCAAGTCTTGTTGAAAGATAACATGTTTATTAAGAACCATCCATTTGTCCATATCCTGTACGCAATGTATCAAACCAGTCACGTTATGTTGCAAGCCAACTGCATAGTTTGTTTTCACTATGACGAAAAGCTGCATATTGTCAGCAGAAGTGGTAGAGTTGCGTATGATCATGAGCAATATAAACCAGTGGAGCCGTATACACTGAATAAAGGAGGGACCCAAGACTCACTGTATTCTTCCGAAAAAGTTACAGTTGTATCATTTATCTGCACTTGGACTTTTCATTAGTTTGTTTATCATTTACTTGTTTTTATTCTAGCTATTTATTTAAAAAGTTACTTAAAAACAGCAATTTTTTTTATTTTACTTAATTTTTTGCAGCAGTGCAAGGATCTAAAAGAATATCAAGAAACACCACAGTATCAATGAACACTTCTGGAAAGAGTAACTTTCAAACTTTACTTCTGAAAAAATGTAAATATAAAGTGAAATGTCCATATTCATTAAAACAAGTCTTGAAATGTGATCTATCAGACATTGGGAACATGGCATTCCAATATAAAATTTGTGGAGCAGATTTCAGTGCTAGCTCAATTCAGGTCAAAAGACCAGATTAATAAACTTTCATGTTTTTATGCATACTTTCTATATTGGGAAGTATCCTGCTTTAAAATAAACTGCAAATTTTAAGTCCTAGCCCCTGTTCTAAAAGCCATTTTAATGGCCAGACTGAGAGTGACAGTTTGGCCCCTCACAATATTATCTCACCCTGCACTTTGTTTGATAAGCTTTTCTTATTGTAAAAATAAATCAGGCAAAGAAGAAATTATTCTGCAAATAACCTTGAATAGGTTCAAAAAGACGACTATTATTTGTGTGAAAACTCGAATTTGATATTGGATTATCGGATATTAAAAGGCGTAAATAAAGCTGAACAATCCAGCATCCAGATCCGTCGACTTAAAATCTGTTACAAAGTGTTGTGACAAATCCACTATTAGGTAGATTTGTAAAATCTTACCAATTCTAACTACAATCATCCAGGCTTTTGTGTAAAATCTTTTTATACTAATCTGAATCTGAAATAAGAGCTCATGAAGACCCTGATTATATGAACAGTACTCTGAAAACACTTCTTTCAGGTCTTTTGACACTTCTGTTAAGAGTGCTTTACACTGCTCAAAGGCAATGTCACCTTTGGCATGGCTTATAAGCTTCTTTGAAATGAACACCTTCAAAAGATTTCAGAATCTTGTATTGACTTACCTTTGCAGGCTTTTTCTTATCACTACACAGGAAGCCCAACTTAAGAACAAAAATGGCAGTATGTCTGCCTATTTTTTAAGTAACTGATCTTAAAACTAAATTTCCCTGACTTTTCCCTGACTTTTGAAGAAAAAATGAACTTCCTTGACTAACCAAAATACTCCCTGACTTTTCCCTGACTGTTCTTTTCCCTGACTTTTCCAGGGTTCCCAGCATTTCAAAAATACAAAATTCCGTGATTTTTCCTTGAAGTCTTAAAATTCCACGATAATTATTTAAACTCATTTCCAATTTCACATGTCGTCTATGTTGTTGCAGTGAACTATTTGCCGCATAAAACACTGTAACGTAAAAATGGGTCACAATCTCCAGTTCACCATCAAGGTGTGAAAGGAGAAGCAGCTCTGGAGGCAAGGGGCGATACTCCCTTTTGGCTTTTTAGTGTACACAATCATGTTTAAAGTTAGAGGCCTTATTTAGGTCATGCACTACAGCTACTTGTACTACAGTCACAGAGGCTACACTGAAAAACCACCATAGTCAGTCATCCAATGGATATGTTGTTTTGATATGTAACAAAATATAACAGACTGACTACTTTCGATTTTTGGGCCATTCAAAATTCCCTGACTTTTCCCTGATTTGAGGCATTTTTCTCAAATTCCCTGACATTTCCCTAACTGGAAAAAAGTAAAATAATTTTCCCTATTTTCCCTGATTTCCCTGATGGGCTGGGAACCCTGTTTTCCCTGACCCCTGGGAACCCTGACAAATCTGTGATTGTCATGTGCAAGCTGAGCACTAGTTACCAGTTCACATATTTCCCTCGCCAAATTCGTGGAATTCGAAAACGGAAATGATCAAATTTCGGCAACATTTTGAATTTGGTCAACAGCAAGAGGATTCATTTTTGTTTAACTGAAGTGTTTTTTGTTTGTATAAGTATACACACGATCGTAAAATGTAATTCTGGCAATTGATGAATAAATTAGACAGAAATTGATATTTCTATGTAGAGACTGGGTTGAATTAGAGGAAGTGTATTGTGGGTAGTACGTTAATTATATAAGATGATTTGAGCACGTGTTCAATGAATCTAGACTCTGACAGGCACACTGCAAGAAAAATGGTCCAGTCCGCAATTAGTGATTTGGTCAAAACTTCCAAGCAAATAACCAAACTTTAATGGCTAGCATGAAAGAGCTATTACAAGATTCCATAAGTCCGGATCAAAAGGTCTAACTCAGAGAGTACGGATACTCACATTAAAGAAATGAAGAAACTCGAAGTACGACGACCCAAACAATTTTAAAAACAAGGCTTGTAAAGACCAATTCAAGTTTAACATGTAGGTACAAGCAAGATTCAATAGAAGAGCCAAAGAATTTAGTCAACGTGAATGATCTACAGAAAGCCAGAGACACAAACAAAGGCAAAACCACATTATTCTGGTCGATAAGCCAGAATTCAGCTGAGCAACAGTTAAAAAATACAAATCAAATGATCTCGCAGACAACTCAAGAGGATGAAAAAAGGATTCGTCAAGCAGAAGCAAGAGCCAAGGTAAGTTCTAAGCAACACCATAAATCCAAACCGAGCTTGCTACAAAACACGTCCCACTAAAACCAGTATCCCATCACACTTGTCCAGTTCCTGGTCCACTGCTTAATCAATATCAGTTATAGAGAAGCAGTATAAAACCCAGCCCAAACCTGGTACATGTTTTCAGTGCAGAAGCCCAGTCACTGGAGATCTCAATGTCCTTTCATGCTCAAGCAGAGTTCAGGATGACTTGATGGACCACCGTCATCTAAAGGTGTAGTTGATTCCTTTGACTATTTAGATTTGATAGATGTGACAGAAGGCGTAAAATGCGTTTCAGTAGATGTTTCACAGGCTTGTGAGTTTAAATCAGGCCAAGAAAAATCTGTTTCCATTAGAGGTAGGCTATCTAAATGCATTAAGTATTAGGAAGAAACTTGTGCTCCGCAGTTTATATTGAGTGTAATTAAGGAGGGATAAAAAATCCCCTTTATTGAGATTCCAACTCCTAAAATATCATCTAACAATTCTTCAACACTAAAAGAAAAGAAATTTGTTAGTGAAGCTATTACAGAGCTATTGAAAAACAAATGTATTGAGCAGTTGAATTCAGTCCCTAATATTTTTAACCCGGTGTCTGTGTTTATACAATCATCAGGTAAGAAGCCTCTTATCCTTGATTTAAGACATGAAAACTCCTTTGTTTTCAAACAGAAATTAAAATGTGAAGATCTAATCATGATAGGAGAGTGATGTAAACGATTGAGGTTGTAAATCTAGGAATCCTTTAGACCTCAGAGGAACGTGGCACTGCATTGGGAATACGTTTCCATTTTTCCCACTGCGTTTTTGGTTTTTCATATCCGGCAGTGATCACAAGTTGTAAGTATCATTATAAGGACTGAGTACTATATTCAACGAGTCAGGCCCGCTCAACCAAAATAAACCAAATGGGTCTTATTTGTGTGTTGTGTAGTGGAGCAGAAAACAAAGATCATACAACGTCAATGATAAAAAAATTAACATTTATTTAATATTACTGATGACTTTAAAATCACGTTTTGTTGCATTTATAAGTACGTGTAGATCGATCGTTACAAACATTTAAAAATTCTCGTTTGATCATTCAAGTCTTTAATTATTCTTCGAAATGAATCTAGCAAAATCAAGATATCTTGCCTACATGCAAGTGTCTAAAATAGTAAACCGTTTTCTACATGAACATAGGTGCTACTTTACACTATTATTTTGTTTTATAACTACATACAACCTGGACTCGTCTAACGGTTAAGTCAGGTTTAAGTGTCTTAAATCATACACTAAATGAATGGATCAAGGCACTTTTTGCTCACACAGTCTATTTTGCATTGTTTCCTTTGACAACTTTAATTATTCTCGGACCTTATTCTCTATAGTTTGATGACATTTTTTAAAAAGGCAAAATATATTTATAAAGCATTTTACAACACACACAACAAAGTGTTTATAACTTGAAATTAAAAAAATTAACAAAGGCCAGAATGATGTCATGAAAACTATATCAAACTCTTTTATAGCTTCTACCAAAGAACATTCTGAATTTATTATTTCATAGTTTCATTTTCCATTGTATTTCAGCCTTGAATATTTATTTCAAACGGTGTGATGATGAACTATTCACTTATTGGAGAGATCAGCCGGACTATTTTAAGGCTTTTGAGTTCATACCTGCACTTCGAGCCTGAAAAGTTAAGCATATATTTTATTCCCTTTATTTTTTCCTTTACATTGTGCTAGTGTACTTTGATTAAAAAGATAGATTTTCCAAACTCGAGCAAAGAGCTCAAAAACACGGCAAGCGAGCCCCTGAGTAGACACTCAACATTCGGCCACCCAGCCACTCATACAAAAAGAATAAATGCAGAGAAACCATATTCACAATTAACTAATCTGGCTAGCATGCAAAATTTATTCAATTGATGAAAACAAGCTCAAACTTGAATTGAATTGTGGAGGAATGCCCACTACAGGGCGAAGCTATATTTTAAAGTTTATCCTTATCGGCTAGCAAGCCACTCTTGATTTTCATATTCTGAAACTTTAGAATCAGTATTGAGTTTCTTTGCTGTTTTGGTGAAGCCTATTTTAAACCGAAGTGCACTATCTATTTTGCCACACGCAGAGAATACTGTCTTTATTGTTATTGGGTTTAGTTTTGAACAATCACACTTGATGCTGTAGGGTCTATTTCTTATGAAAATCAAAACGCCTCTACCACCTTATTAGATACAAGGGTTTACATTTAATGAGACAAAGTCCCCATGTATCTGTTAGTTTCAATCCATCTGCCATTTCCAATAAGGAAGGTCACATAGTGATGGAAACAAACAATCATGAGAAAGAAAAACAATTCAGGAAAATTTTCCATTTAGGTGATGCCAATGACAATGAGGGACTAAGTAACCCAAATCACTTTCATAATTATTGTTTATCCCACGCAGGAAAACTTTCTTGTGAAGTTGATTGTTTTCTAGAGCTCTGCTTTTATGTTTTTCACAGTGACTTGCCGAATATAAATCGAAATGAATTTTTTAACATTGTGTACGATTCCTGCAACATTAGACGAAACCGTGGTGCTGTTGAATTGGTACAACCTGTACGGTCTTGGATTAAAGATCATTGACCATCATTTTCTGCCACGACAGCTGATGCTGTTTTAAGTGATATGTTTACCTCAAGGGTTTTTAGCGATAAAAAATTATAAGTGAAGACCTCAAGTCAACGTTTCCTGTTCAGCAGTGTAATCAAACACTTTGTACATTGTGTGGTAGCCAGATAATAAAGAATGCAAGTAAAATTGTTCTATATATTATCTGCACAGCTTCAAATGCCTATCAGTTTGAACATTTTGTTTCACAAGCTGTTACACCAACCGCCAATCGCCTTTTTTATGATTCTTGCCATCAGTACCCTAGGGATATCACAGTGAGGCAGCATTTTGTTACTTTGTCAACCTTTTTGTCCATTGGGTTAACATCAAACTGTATCAGTTACATTTCATTTCATTTACCTATGGAAGTACTAGGTAATTATTATGAACAAAGAGCTGTGGTGCGCTGTTCAGGCAATCATTTTACATTTTTTATCAACCGTGAAATGCAATGGTTTTATTTTGATGATTTATACAGATAAGTCTGGCAGTATTCTTCTTTTCATGAAGTTATCAACATGTATACTAATTGATTATTTTTTAGCTGTATACAGAAATGTCACTTCTTGTTTATTAATAACAATGTACGTCAAAAGAATTCAGCAAGTAGTGACAATGATAAAGCAAATAATAGTGGGGTGGTGGCTTTTAGTCCAGTGAAACATATTATGTCAAGTTTTTAAAAATGCTATTGAAAAACAATCTTAAATTGCGAAACTCAGGAAAATGAGTGCCACTGACACTGATCTAAAAATCAAAAATAACAAAAAGAGGAATAGAAATACCTATATGAAAGAATATAAAAAAATGAAGAGTAATCATGAAAGTGACTCTGACAAAGTTTTAAGACTAGAATTGCAAAGTTCTTATGTGAAACAATACAAAAGAGTAAAAAAAAGTAATGAACCTGAGAGTGAGAACAACGGAAAAGAGATACAAAATGCATGTATAAAGTTCAAAATGTAAAAAATATTGATAAGGTAAAAAAAGATTCAAAGAGGGGTGGAGTAAAAACTCAAATGAAAGATGTATCACATTCAAAACAGCAATTAAATAGCAACGTAGAAAATCAAATGAAGAATATGTCACATTCAAAACAGTTTAGCCTGGAGAAGGAAACATATTTATATCTCTTTGACAGCCAATCAAATGGTCCTATCCATGTCCAAGAAGGGGCAAAAAAAATATGAAGGACTTTCGTAAATCACTGGAGATTAAAAGTTTTAAATGTCAAACCTGTCACGAACCATGGCCATTATCAGAAAAGTAAGAGGGGAATGTCATACTTGTTCAAGATGCCAGCGTGACAAAAAATGCCATTAAAAAATTTTCAATTGAGAATAATATGATACCTTCAACTCCTCCAGAAGAACTACGGGGTCTTCACAATTATATAAAGGTCGTTGTATCAACTTTGCACAAGATATTAAGCAGTTAGCAGACTCTTTACCAAGTGATCAGCCAGTGACAATTGTCTCTGTCAAAGGCAAAGAGAACACATTTAAAGACCTCCCAGTGAGACAAGACAAAGTTAGCTGTGGCATGCAATGGTTAATTAAACATAACCCTGTATATAAATGTATCACTATGGATTATTGTTGTCTAGCATCTTTGATAACAGAAGGAATTCCATGTGACCTTCATAAAGTTTATTGCACTGAAGAAGACAGACAAAACCAAATTGATCCAGATAGGGGCCTACTCAATGTTCAGGAAATACCATTCAATGAGGACACAGAATTAAGCAGCAAAATCCTTAGCCCAGTAGTCCTTAACCCTTTCTTCCTAAGTAGCACTACAGTGCTACCTTGCTTTGTGTTTAAACGTCTATGGGCGTCCTGTGTTATTTTGGCCGTGGAAAGCTCGTTTTAGAGGGTTTGGGCTCTAAAAAGAACCAAAACACGCCATCTTCTTTCGATTGACTCGTTTGGCTTGGGTTTTCTCGTGATTTTTCATCATCAATTATGGCTTCAAGTACAAAACAAAAAATTACGTTCTATCCTTGTTCGCATTGCTTACAGACCTGAGATTGGCCTTGGATGCTTCCAAAACGATCTTATGCCCAATTATGTCAAGGCTTTGTCCATCAACAGAGATATTGTGTTGACAGGCGATCTGAACTGCAATCTTCTAATCGATAACCCTAAGGGAAATGCATTACGATATTTCTGTGCCAATATCAACTCAACTGATAAACCAACAAGAGTAACAAAGACCTCCAGTACCCTAGTCATGGTCTCAAACCCTGAGCTAATTAAGTTCAGTGATATCACTGACTTGACAATAAGTGATCATTTTCTGGTCTTTGCTGTTCTAAATCTAAAACGGCCAAAATTGTCTCCGAATTATATTATCATGAAAAGTTTTAAGAACTATTCAATGGAAAAATTTGCTAATGAAATCTCACAAATTGACTGGGACATTCTTGATCTCCTGCAAACAGTGGATGAAAAACTAGACGCCTTTAGTGGTTTATTCTTTACTTGTTTGGAGAAACATGAACCCGTGAAAAAAATAAGGATAAAACATAGAGCTCGTCCCTTCATGACAGATAATATAATACAAGGCATTATCAGTAAACTGTCAACACAAATCTGCTAAGCGCACTGTATCTCCAAATGATTGGAAAGCTATACAATGAAACGTGATGTCAAGCTAGCCTTAAAGAATGCTGAGATAGCATATTACAACAAGCAGAAAACAGAAAACAAAAACAATTCTGCCTTTATCTGGAAAATTATCTGACAGGCACTACCACGAAATGCGGGCCATTCGGTCCATTATACAAAAGACACAGATGTGCTTGCTGAAGAATTTAATCAATTTTTCATCTCAGTTGGGGAAACAGCCGCTCCCTTTGCTGCAAATCCTGCATCAACTCATGGATTAGCCACGCATGAAGTCATTCCTGTAGTTTTTGAATCTACCGACAACCTCTTCACGTTTCAATCTGTTAGCTCCACTGAAGTCAAGAAAGTGATAATGCAGATGCCTTCAAACAAAGCTCCACGATTTGACAAAGTTCCAATCTCAGTCATTAAAGACTGTCTCCCTCACTCTTTACCATCGATGACCCCTCTCATTAACAGTTCCTTTGCAAAGAACACCTTCTCAAAAGCTTGGAAACGTTCAGAAATAGTCCCACATTTAAGGTTACAGAACACAATGGAGGTATGTTTCGTGTGAATCGTGTTTGTGCGCCACCTTGAAAGGTTTCTTGTTTAAAGTTTAGTTGTCCCTATATCTAAATAAATCTGGAACACAGCCTTAATTTAAAAAATCCGAAAAAAATAGTTTCTTTCTTGTTTCATGGTCTCAAATGCAAAGCTACCGCTTCAATTCAATTTAAAGTGTTAACTCTTGTAACTGTTTTAAAAAAGGGCTATTAAAATGTCATATTTTCAAACTTCAATAAACATAAACGGTGTCGGGGAATTTCGAGATTATTAATGGTTACGATTTTAGAACACACTATTTTGTGATTTGTAAAGACAAATTAAGTTATGTACTGATTTGCAAATAATTCTGTTGAAATTCAATTATTTACAGTTTCCCGACACCATTTTGTACTTCCGGCCATTGTCTATGACTCACGTGTCAAAATTTGGGCTGGTTTGAGTAAAACCAGATGGAATTTTAGCATCTTAACTGCACCAAAAACTCTGTTTTTAGTTTACGAGAAAAAAGCGAATAAAGATTCTATCTGTCTCCATCCTTGCTCAAAATACTTAACAGTTTACTAAAGTTATGGCAAAGTAACAACAACAACAACAACAACAACATTATTTTTATTCACCATTTTTGCTGATTACATAAAGAAAAGAAAGAAATTAC
>JANCMA020348815.1:0-11643 GCA_024336925.2 Zoanthus solanderi | reverse complement strand
ACAATTGCTGCCCCATACAGTCAAAGCAACACAGAAATATTTGGAGTCAGAAATGCTGGTAGACAGTGTGTCGCTATAGCTACACATTTCTCTATTATCTTTCATGGATTTAATTTATAACTTGCAAGAACCGGCACGAGTAAGGCTACTCGGTAGCCTCTTGTTTTTGCATTAACTGGCTCTTGCACTTTTATCTACTCAAATTATCACCCACTTGATCTCCAGGGCCCAGTTGTTCTAAAGCCGATTAGCGTTAATGCAGGGTTATTTTTTTAACCCTTGGTTTTGTTTCCAACCTAACAAGTTTTTCCCAAGGAAAATCAGAACAGCATTTTATAAGATAACCTTTTTTTTGGAGAAGAAAATGCAACTTCGTTCCCGGGGCCAGAAGCCAAGGGAGAAGCCCTGGGAACGAGGTTGAAGCAAATGCTGCTGTATTTTTTGCATAACCCAGCCCAGGTGATTTTATCACTTCAAAACAGATATGCCCTCAACAGTGTACATTAATTTACAAAATTAATTACTATCATTCGAAATATTTTAAATTTTCTTTAGCGAATATATTGTTCTATAGACCGTACATTCATACACTCAAAAAAATATTAATTTACTTGACACGATGAAAGCTGTAAATTTCATGTTCTAAAGGAATTTAACCTTGTATTTATTTTGTTGCGTATTTATTCGTTCACTCAATTTGAAATATGAACTCGTGGCTGAAATGCACGACACCGGTGATACAAAATTTGCGCATGCGTTGTTCATGCTCGACACACACACAAAAAAAGAACGGAGCCCATCCTTCCTCCGGCACTGGTAATGAGAATGTCCCAACTATAACTTCTCCTACGGGAGTACCAGTGAGTCAAAAAGAAACTTGGAACATGCGGATTTGTTTTTGCAATATTTTCATACAAATATGCCTATTTACTGAACGATTTTACAATATTGACACAAAATATTAACAATTCAATCAATCAATCCAGTTTTTAGTATCCGAGTTTATCCCCGTAAACGGGGGTGGCCGAATTTACCCCACTCTAACAGCAGTCTCTCCAACTCCAACTCTCCATCTCGCTCGATTCATGGCATCCTCCTTCTCCAAACCAACACTCTTGCTCCCTTTCTCCACTTACGTCTTCCACGTCTTTTTTGGTCGTCCTCACTTCCTCTTGCCCTTCACTTCAAACTCCAACGCTTTTCTCAAAACATGCCCACCGTCCCTCCTCGACACATGTCCGTATCATTTCACTCCATTCGCCTTTGCCATCTGAACTACTGTTTCTTTCAATCGCAACATCTCCATTAGGTCCTCTGTCCTATTTTATTCTCCAGGTTTGCACCACACATTGCTCTCACCATAGCTCTCTCGGTCCTTCTCAAAATAGCCATTTCATTTTCCCTCAAACACCATGACTCCCATATAACATCACCGATTTTACACAACTCCAATAAACCATTCCTTTTGTCTTAAGCGAGAACCTTTTTGAGTTCAGCAACTCTCTGCATTCCTTGAACTTCACCCACCCAATTCTTGCTCTTGCTGTCACAGTTGTCTCGCAACCACCACTTGCATTCACCCTAACCCCCAAATAACAGAAACCTTTCACTGTTTCTACCTCTTCACACAACTCCTCCACCAGTTCCACTAATCCACCACCTTGCTTCTTGCATCTTCCACACAAAAAATCTCTTCCCAACCTCGGGGTCACCCTCTTTACTTTCGCACATATTCCATGGATCTATTCCCTGCATTTCACACACAACACTGAATTTGCCATTACTCACTTCCCACAAATACCACATGGATCTATCTTACCTACAGACACTTCACCTTCTGCCCCACTCACTACCATTTTTATCTTCCCGAGGTTCACCTTCAGCCTCTTGCTCTCGATTGCCTCATTCCATTTCCAGAACTTCTCCTTCAGTCCCTCTATTGTTTCACTTGTCAGAACCAAGTCATCGACTTACAACATCTCACTCATGAAACCATTGCTCACATTCTCCGTAACCATGTCAACCATGATTGCAAAACCAGTGGCGACAACACAAATCCCTGGTGCACACCAACTTTCACCTCAAACTCCTTGCCTTTATAGAAACTCATCACTGCCCTCACCATTACCTCCGGTATACCTTTCTTCCTCATTGCCCACTCCAATACCTTCCCCAAGACCCTGCCAAATGCCTTCTCTAGGTCAACAAAGCACATAATATGCAACTTCTTCTCCTTGTCTAAGTATTCCAACTGGATCATCTTATAAGATCTTATTAATAGGAATCTTACAAGAAATCTCATAAGATCTTACTTAGATTCTCTAAATAATGATCTTATTAAGAATCTTAGAAAATAACTGATAAGATCTTATAAGATTTTATTGTATATCAAAAATCTTAGTAAGATCTTATATCTTATTCAGGATCTTATAAGATTATTACAAGATCTGATAAGTTAAACTAGATCTTAATAAGATTTCTACCTGGGTTGGTTTTAGTTTAGATCTTGTTGGCCTGACTGTTGGCAGGTATTAGAGAGTTGGGCAAATTTATTGAGCTTAAGAATCACTTATTTTTAGGTTGCTGTAGAATCCTCAAACTTAATAATCAGTACATAATTTAAAACTAGTAAAAGAATTTTCACCATGTAAATGCTTAATTGTCTAATAAGGTTGTGAAGACATTATAGCTGAGGAACTGTCCATGTCAACTCTACTTCAAACTCTTGAGTGGAGCTCTCAGCCACATGGTTCTGATTGGGTCCATAAACAGGCAATTCAGTTTATGGAGGCCGAATTTGTTAACATTGCACATTCAGACATCTTTCCATTCCTTCCCAAAAAGTATCTGGTGCAGTTACTGAAGTCTGATTTTTTGCAGGTATGTTGCCAGCAATAAAAATAAGTAATGTAATTAATTAGTGACATAATTATTTTTATTTTAGTAATTTAAAATTAAGTTGTGTTGACTAAAGAGTTTTTTAAATAATTACACCTTGTGATTATTTAAGTCCTGGTTAGTATAAAGGTTGCAGCTAAGAAAATCTAGTACGTAGAAGTCACTGATTAGTGCCAGTTCAAATGGGTCACTGGGATCAGGAAAGGATTTAGCTTTATCAGCTAAAGTTAACCTGCCTTATAGCAATCCAGCTCAGACCAAAAGGTTAATCTGAGGGATTGCAGCTTGGAATACTTGTGATTCAGGCAACACAAAAGGTGGTGAATGGGATCCAATGATGATTTAGTAAATAGATAAAAAATGTGAAACTTATTTAAGAGCTTACTGTTGCTTTTAGTACACTCAGGCTTTTCAGAACCAGCCAGCTGACGGCTGAATGAGCTGCCTCCAGGAGTGCTCTAGTTGCCTCCAAAAGCTTAAAATACCATGTTTTCTTTAAATCTGAGTAGTATTAAAAATCAGAGTTAAAAAACTAATATTGCGCATTGCCTAACAACGAGCATTCTACAACTGACAATGCCTCTAATTAGGAATTCATGACGATGCAATGTTATCATTGTCATTCTATCATGACCTTATGAGATCCCATCCATCTCCTTCATTACTTGAGCCTTCTCACCTAGATTTTGAGAATCCTGTATAAATGAAATATTCCAAGATCTATTTATCCAGCTTAACTTTCATATTGTTTTTGTTTAAATTATTGGCTGCCATGGAGAAAGACTTTTCTAGGACTAGCCCAAGTTCAACTTTCTAAATTATATGTCATAAATTATTTTGTTGTTTGGTTGAAACATGGATTAAAATGCTACTGGCATGAGTAAGATAGAATACTGAATTCCACATATTTCTGTAATTTTTTGCTACATTCATTTGATTTTTATTTATCTTTCATTTCGTTTCATTTACAATCTGTCATGTACTTGGGTTTTGCAAGACCAACACTCAGGGTTTTGAACCAAACAAAAAAAATTGCTGCCTTTGCTGTAGCATCTGCCAATGGTTAGACAGTCGCTTCTCAGTCTACTAAAAACATTAAGCTGTAGGCCCAGTCCCTTGACTCTTTAGTGAGAACTTCAGAAAAGAACCCATTTCCCTACTTTCATATTGTGAGGGCCTGGATACAAGTTCCTTAATTCTCATAATGTGCGAGATAAGACCACATAGAGAAAAAGACCACATTGTCAATAGCAAAATGAAATGCCAAAGCTTGGTGTTAATTAAATCTGCAATAGTTAGCAATATACAGGTTGTTTGAAAATGCTATTACTTCCAAAGAAATGTAAGGCTTCCGGATGCTTGTGCAAAATTGTTTGAAACCCATACTTTTCTTTGGAAATTCTTGTATTTTTAAACAGCTGTAATTGTTAACTATGCATCTTTAGAATTAGCACCAAACATTGGGGTTTTGCTGTTTACAGTGTGGTCGTTCTTTTTAATAATTTTATTTAGGTCTTATCTCTCAATCATGCAAATTAACTGACTTCTACCCTTGCCCAGGCCAGGACTTCTATCCCCTCATGATATGAAAGTCGGTAATGCACAACTATTGCAAAGAGTAGCATATAGTGATCTCGATTCTGCATGGTCCATCCGTTTTACTGGGAACATCCTTTATATTTAAATGTAGGCAAGCCACTTTGGCAGATGACTTAAGATTCTCATCGATCAACTTTGTACAGTACATTTTTGTAAAAATGTGCAATTGAGTATGCACTAATATAAATCTAACACATTAACCATGCGAGAATAATCTGCTTGGAATCACATGTTTCAACCTGGACATTTCAAACTGTTTTAAATTAATGACAACAGAATGTTGAATTTGTTTAACTTGTATTAAATAGTTAAGGAGAGCTATGATACACATTTCAATTTATAGTCGTTGATTTAAATGCCGTACATAGTTAAACTGTTACACATCTGGGAAAACTTCTGTATCAAAGATACATTACTGTATGTTTTGTTTCCATAATCTTATTCTTTGTTTTTCTTTTGAACAATAGTTTCTTTAGTGGTATTTTGCAAAGTAGAACGCAAATTCTTCAACACAGATTTCAACTTTAAGTTAATAGTTTCAAATCCTAAAGTAGTTTTACTAACCTGGTATAGTTTCAGTTTCTTCTTGTAGAGATCATAAATATGTTCTCAGTTTTAGAGAAACCCAAATTTTCCTCAACTTTTTGTTAATTGTCATGCATTTTTTACTGAATGATTTTGTTTAAAACAAACCCAGATGCTTATTCACGAGCTGGTTTGTTACATCATATGAACTGAGTACAGCCAATACTCACACAATATCTACAACAATGAGCTCATTAATGAGGTGTTGGTTTGTTTTTAGGCCAGTGAGTATGACGTGTTAATGGCAGTCATTAGATGGGGAGAAGCCCAGGTTTTGAAACAAATCGGACAACAAGGTTTGTCTTTGTATATGACTTTTTTAATTTAACTTTAAAAACTTCTGAAACACTCCTATTGCTATCACACCTTCATGTGAAGATTTCTAACGATCTATTAATAAAAAAATACGTCAAATATCTTTTCGCTTTTTGTTCATATTTTAACTTTCTGTTCAAGGATCTGCTGGCTATCTAAACTATGTATATCAACTAAACAAATGTCTCCAGTATTTATGATTTTTACATCAGCTTCGATTGAGAGAATTGTTTACAAAAGTCAGATAGATGGCTTTGGAGGTTTTCTTCGTCATATAAAGGATCGTTAATGATGGTATACAACACTAATATTTGGAATTTTCAAAATTGATTGAATATTATTATAAGTAATTAAATTAGTTTTTATAATAATTACGTAAAAGTTTCCAGCCGCCTCTGCAAGGGACTGCTACTGCATGTACACATTTTAATTTGAACAAACAAAACCAGAATTTACTTTATTAGTTTATGACAACTTTCAGAGATAAAACATCAATATTTTTACTGTGTTGTTTGTCATCAAGTGCTGGTGCTGAATCCACTTCAACCATTGATTAAAAGCTTTTTATTCTACCATATCGTCTGTAGTGTTAAGTA
This sequence comes from Zoanthus solanderi, assembly GCA_024336925.2. Taxonomy (NCBI): domain Eukaryota; kingdom Metazoa; phylum Cnidaria; class Anthozoa; order Zoantharia; family Zoanthidae; genus Zoanthus; species Zoanthus solanderi. The sequence continues at coordinate 5,650 of JANCMA020348815.1, read as the reverse complement.
GGTTAGAATCGTTGATTTCCCGGGAGGGCACTAAGCAATGGCAGGTTCGCTTCCAGCAGAAGCTGTTACTTATTTTAAACAACTACGGAAGGATGGAAAGCTGAGTCAGCATTGGTGGAAAAGAAGGTCACACAAATGTTCAAATCAGAAGCTGGTACTCTATTTACCAACCTCAAGGATGGAAAGCCGAGTCAGCATTTATGGAAAAGAAGGTCACACAAATGTTCAGATCAGAAGCTGGTACTCCATTTACCAACCTCATAAGGATGGAAAGTTGAGTCAGCTTTGGTGGAAAAGAAAGTCACTCAGGTGTTTATCAAATCTTGGCAGAGCCGGGAATCGAACCGGGGACCTTGTGATGATCACATGTTATCTACTTTTCTCAATTCATAGGGAACTATGCAAATAATGATGCTTGATGAATGGCTGACTCTGTGTTTTTTCGCGGCTCCAGATCTCTTTCAGGATGGTATTGGAAAGAAAAACACAAAGCGCCCCCGTGAGCTGGACAATGAAGCGGTAAAGCAGGAGTTATCAGGGGTTATTGAGCATGTCCGTATTAGGCATTTGTTGCCAGCCCATGGGGACCTTCTTGACAATGCAATGCGCAGAGGATTGGTTGAGAGGGGGATTCCTCTAGATATAGGGGAAGGAAGTTTCTATCCATGTTCACCGTGGATGCGAAATCAAGGAGAGAAGAGCTTTGTTCGCCCTCGACTGTTCATGCCATATTATGAGGAATCAAAGGTGAATTTGTTTACTTTCATTATGTCATTGAATCTTATTTGTTAAACGGTACAGGCCCGTACGCAGATAGGAGGGTACGTTGGGTGCACACACATCCCCTCCCCCCGCAGGATTAACAGCGAACTTTTTTTATACTTTGAAAACGATAATAATCACAAAAACAGGTCAGTGTCAAAAGCAAGCGAATTCTCACAATTTGAAAAAAAAAATCCAATTTTTACTAGCTTTAAACATTCGGACTTTTTTTCTTTCGCAATTAAAATGCAAGCAATGTGTTTTCATCAACTTGATATTCAGAATGTTTGTGCTTTCGTCGCTCCCTCGTACTCCCGTATCCCCACAAAAATTCCTGTAGTCCACAACACTGGGCCGGAACTAAGGCGTACGATTTTATTTTTACTTTTTATGATTTGTTGTTGTAATCTGTTTAACAACTTTTTCAATATTTGTTTAACCGATCATTTTGCATTAAATCATTTAATGGAACATTAGATTGTGCATGTTCACCATTAATTTTCTAAGTACTTGCAGCCATTAAAATGAACATTAAGGTCTTGCTGGTGGCGGGAGTTACCTCAGAAAATATGTCAGCAAATTTGAACAACTGGTTTTGATTTCCGAGTTTGTCGTCATCAGAAAGGAATTTAGTACCCAGGGTTAGTGTGCCCAAGCTCAAAACGTCGGATGGAAATTCAATCTTTGAAGTCTCCAAAACAGCACATGAATTAATTAGGTCAAAAAGAAACAGAAAAAATTTCCATCGTTTTCCCCAGTATTAAAGTATATAGACTTATTTTCGATGTGTTTATATGATCATACACTTAAAATTTATCAACACAATAAGTGATGGCCATAACAGGCCTCGTAAGCGGGGATAACTAACAAAGCTTCGATTTCCCACTATTATTTCTAGAACTAGCAGTCATGTTCCATATGCTGCACCATCTATGCTTTTGACTTTTTTTCAAGTCATATCCTACGAGCTTTACGCTTTTACCTAACATGCAATATATAGTTTTCCGCAGATAAATTAGAAATAACTGGTAAGTCAAAGAAACAAACTCACTGTCCTATTATACAGTTTTACAAATAGATAAGTTTTACACCGTAGTGAGAACGATTTTTCAACTGACTTTTCGGACTGTAGTTCCTCGTCGGAGTAAATGCGTGAGAAATAAATAGGGGTGGATATATAGTGATGCAAATCAAGATAACGTAATGAGATAGGTATGAAAAAATAAAAAGGAAATAAAAGATATAAAATGTTAAAAAGACAAAAAGGTTCCGGGACAACAGAAGGTTAACAACAAGTGAAACGTTCATTTGTCCCCTAGGGATTAAGAGTGTCCAAAGCGAGAATTAGTCGCGTTTCTTTAGTTTTGCGACACTCGTTACCACCGTTGATGACAGAAAAAACAAATGCAACAAAACTAGAAGTAGAATGGTTAGAAGAATTAAAATGGCGAGAGACAGGTTTAGATAGATCGTTCTTACGTATGCGACGTGATCTCTGATGCGACGGCCAGTTTCCCCAATGTATAACTTGTCGCAATTAGAGCATTGAATACAATAAATATTATTTGGTGTTGTGCAATTGAAATGATCGGTGATGATAAGAGTGAACTTGGGGCCCGTAACGGAGGTACGCGGAACGACAAAAGGACAAGTTAGACATCGTTTGCGGGAACAGCGAAAAGTGCCAGGTTCTTTATTGGATGGCGCTGTTCCTTTAACCAAAAAAGTGCAAAAAATGCGATCTTTCTCAAAAGAAAAAAGCGGGCGTTATCCTGCTCACTACGGTGTAAAACTTATCTAGATTTACAAAACTGTTACTGTAGAAACACCGACGCAGCATTCCATTTATGTCCTTTGAATAGGTAATACTCCAGGAGCACACGGCAGCAGAGATGGAAAGAGTACGTCTGCGCATGGTCAGAATGTGTCAAACAATGCCTGATACGTTATATATGGTCAGCAGTTCTTCGCCCAAACAAAAGAGTCTTAGGAGAGCCTCGAGCCAGTCTTTCCCTGTTGGAGGAGCTTCTGTCTCCGTCATTGACCGTGGGTCAACGCAAGCAGTTCGAGATCAACAAAAGGATCCCAGTGATGGCAACGAAATTCATGGAACTCAAGCTATAAATCTGAGTAAGTGTTGGATACAAGCAAACAATTACGTTTATTTATTTAATGTTTGGTTTAGTTCTCGAATACAATATTTTAAAAGTTATAGCTTCAAAGTTATGCTTTTGGTTGGTGATTTGCAATCATAGACGTCCACAACTTACAGCTTATAACACTAAGAATGTTTCGCTTCTTATATACCGTTTTGAACACTGTCTTAGTTTGCAACAGTGAGTTAAAGGTCGAATTAGAATAAACTCGTGTTGTTGTCAACGTTGGCTCTCTCCTTTACTGGTAAGTTTATAAGTTAAGATTGTTAAAGCTAAAAAGTAAAATAGAATTCTGCAGGTTTAAAATGTTTAAAATGGATTTCGTGCAAGTCTGCCATTCAAGACAAGCATTGAGAATAGCTAATGAAAAGTTTTTAGCAAGCTATTTGTTGACAACATGTTTCTTAGCACGTTCAGAGTATTTGAAATAGGTGTGAATAATATCGGTGCTAGTTCGTTAGTTGTTCGTAAAGAAGTATTCTTCAAATTACTTAAAGTTAAGTTCTATTATGAAATTCTTTATAGTGTTTATTTAAGGGTTAATTACTGAAAGTGAGCGGTTTGTTTACAAGTACATACACGCTCTGCCGATATAATGAACGCCGAGAAATTTGAAAAATAATAATAACAACAACAACAACAACAGCAATAATAATAATAATAATAATAATAATAATAATAATAATGACTTTATTTGGGTGTCAAGTCATATATATATCTAGCCGGCCAAGGGCCTATTAATTGGGGACACCATCTTTACCAGTGTAAAGTGGACGGAGACCTTTCACACGACTGACAAATACAGAAACAAACACAGCAGTCTCCTAGGGCCTACGGTTTAACGTCCTTATCCGAGAAGACGCGAAAGTCTTACCATTTGCAGATGCTAGAGCAAAGGCAGCACCTTCTCCTCAATTATTTTAAGACCCTGAATGTTGGTCCGGCAGGGAATCGAACACGAGCCTCCCGCACGAAAGACTGGCACCTTACCAACTAGACTAACCAGACGGGAATTAGCTAACTAGCTAACGGAACGGGAATTAGCTTTTACAAAATTGACCTTGTGTTTCATTAGTTAGCAAACTTCTAAGAAAATATCCATTGTAGTCGAGCTTTAAATTTGACGCTGCTCAACCTGAGTTAAAAATTCACGACAAATGTTTAGGCAAGGATGGACGTTGTGTATACAGTCTTGAAGTTGAAGAAAGTACACTTAATTATTTTATAACCTGTTCTAAGGATAAATGGTTTAGATGGAATGTAAACTGATGGCTGTTTGATCAGTTTACCAGGTCCACGTCTTATTTAATATTTTGTTTTCGTTTATATATTGTTTGCCACCTTTTTTCAATTACAGCTATAATTCTTTTCTACTATTGTTTATCTGTTGCTGGTATTCGCTATTAGAAAACATGATATTCATGGCAGCTTGCAATAAAAAAAAAACTTGAATTAAGTTACAAATGAACCCATCATACTGAAGTACCATATTTGAATAGGTGCGAATAAAGGCAAGAAGATATATAACTGGACTACAATAAATCTAATTTGCATTTTTCAAACAATCTTTTTTGGATTTTTGAGCTTTTTTTATCGAACTTTTTTATGTGCTTATTTGTGATTTTAATTATTAAATTTTTTTTACACTCATATTTCTTTAGTCAGTAAAGTTCGCAAATGGGCGGGCATGGTTGGCGCAGTTGGTAAGATCTTTGCCTTCCGACCACAAGGTCCCCAGTTCGATCCCCGGCTTTGTCGAGATTCGAAAATTTGTGTGACCTTCTTTTCTGCCTAAGCCAACCCAACTTTCCATCCTTCCGGGGTAGGTGAATGAGTACCAGTGTCTGCTCGGAGCTAACCTGCGATGGATTAGTGTCCCATCCAGGGGGAGTCAAAGACTCTCATCCACTTAACACTACAGAAACCGGAGATAAGCGCCGGCTCTATGGGCCACTAGGCTCGTAAAGGTAAAGGATTTGGCAAATAATCAATAACCTCATAATTTGAGAGAATGCAGCAGCTTCTTTCCCGTTGTGTTTGTCATTTGTGGAATTCTCTTCAGTTTTCCTCCGTTCTTAATATAACCTCCAATTTTTAAAACTATTGTTCGGCATCGACACATGTTTTTTATTTATAACTATCGCTTTCTTTCTTTCTAATAGGTCCGCATCCTGTAAAAGCAGGTATATGGACCTATCGGCGGCAACTGCTTAAAAAACAAAAGTTTGAGAGCAACACTTGCAGCTTTTTCACTTTTTTTCAGATTTTTGAGTTTTTTTAATACAAAAAGAAATCAGTTTGCGCCTTTGACCATTTTGCGAGATAATCGAGGTAATGCCCGAAAGGAAAAAAACTGTAAAAGGTTTCTAAAGTATTTTAATTTTATTTAACTTGCAAACTTTCAATACGTATGCTGGGACTGTGATTCTTTTTACATGGTAAAACTAAACGAAGATTACATGACAGGAAAACTGAACATTTCAAAGCTCTACACAAATTGGTCACACCTCCGCTGTAGCAGACTATATCATTTCTACCGGTCACAACATTAAATGGGACCATTTCGAGATCCTCGCTTCTGAAAAGTCCGATTTGCATTGTAAAATTAATGAAACACTGCTGATTAGTGACTTAAAGCCCTCACTCAATGAAAAGGTTGGTAGTGAGAAGCTTTTTCTTTATTAATTTATACCTAATAATTAATTTCCGTTAGTATTCATTTTGTTTATCGT
>JANCMA020348712.1:0-11643 GCA_024336925.2 Zoanthus solanderi | reverse complement strand
GGGAATGTGTTACACTGATTACACTGAGAATATTATGTTTGTGGCAGTAGCTGGCAAAATTATGTAAATTATACAAAAATGTAGATAACTGACCACTAGACTAATTATTAAAATATGTAATTACCAACTATATGTTGATAACACATGTGCCTATTAATGTAGCTAACTTTTGAAGCCACTAAAATAGGTCCTAAGATCATGTTGACAGTCAGCATTACCCCTTAAATCTACATCCATGAATGCTGAAAACATTGGTTTAGCTCATTTACTGAAGGAAGTTTTCAGAACTAGTTTGGTTCTGATATTGATAATGAAAAATCAAGTGCTTATGGCATTGAAGTGGTATTAGGGGTCTTTCTCCTGCTGTTTCTTTCTCGCTATTTTTAGTAAGGAGTTTTCTTGCGTACCAAGTAACATTTAAAATTGCGATCTTCTTATGTAAGTCATATGTTAATTGAGTTGTCAACCAAAATTTATAATCTGGTGACCAAATTTTTCCTTTTAGTCGCCAGCTGGCTCCAGAGCAAAAAGTTAATTTCGAGCCCTGAAGAATTGATTTCTCAGCAAGAAAAATATATCCCACATTTCAAATCAAGGGGCTGGTGACTCTGCATGTGTCAAAACTATATAGTTAAGATTAAAGTTTTCAACACATAAGCGGCAATCAAAAAAATGGTAGACTTCAATAGACTTGGTACCAGGTCATGGATAGTGATTCAGGGGTGGCAGAAGATGAAAATCCCAGGGGGGGCACATCTAATTGGATTTACCTTATTATATGAAAATGTCTGTTTTCAGTAGTATATACCCCCCCCCCCCTCTGACCCCATCCCACTTCCACTGCTCCTGTGATTTAATCTCTCTGAAGATTGATCGTGAGTGATCTGGCAAACTATTGAACTGAGTAGAAGATAGCCATTAAAAAACCTGTCTAACCCATGCAAACACAGAAATAAGATGTTTAAAATGTGTCAAGAATGATGAATATCAACTGAGTGCCAAGGAAAGCAATTGAATGGGTACTGAGGAGACAAAAAGTGCCAGAAAGGCTTGTGACTGCAGTCACGTCTGTATGTGAAATTAAGATCAGGGGTGAAAACAGTTGCAGGAACATCATAAGCCTTGTAGAATTGTACACAATTTAGGCATCCTGCTGATAAACAGCAACTGTTTTGCTATTTTTTTCTTCATCGGCATTATAGCTATGTTTGTTCAGATATCTATTTGATGTAAGAATGGGAGTACACCAGGGATCAGCTCTTACAGTAACCCACTACCGTTTATCACAGTAATGGAGAAGGCTACTGGGTTGGTAGTAAATCGAGGTGTGTTGGAGGAAGTAGAATAGTTTTGCTACTTGGGAGATGTGCTGGACCGTGAAGCTGTGGAGCAAGAGTGGTGAGAGCAGTGCGAGCAAGAGTAACAGCTGCATGGAGAAGATGGCGAGAAATATCCAGTTTATTGGTGAACTGCAGCATAGGACTGAGGACTAAGGGAGGGGTATATGAAGCTTGTATGATATCTGCTCTACTGTAGGGAGCAGAAACATAGACACTGACAAGCAGCCTGATGGATGTTTTATGCAGATGTGATCACGGAATGCTGAGATATATGGCAGGAGTGACGTTGCAAGATGGGAGGTCTAGCAGTGAGGTGGCAAAGAAGTGTGGAGTTAAAGACCTTTCTGTTAAGTTGAGACAGAGAAGACTGACAGGACTTTTTATAAAAACACTAACTTTTGAAGTCGGGGAGGCTTGTAGATACCAGAGTGGATATGGCTGCACATCGCACTGTTTGTGCGATGAATTTTTCAAATTTAGCCGGCACCCGGTGCAAGTCACCAGCTACTTCAAGCATTTGCGCCAGGTACTTTTGGTATCCCACAAGGCTGCCGTCATCGGAGATGAGATAGTGCTCTGGCTACTTTACAATTTCCTCCTGTTACTTTGTTTCAATTTGAAAACCCTGAGAGTAAGTTATAGACTTGGAGGGACTATCCCAAACACAATAGGAGTACTTTTTATAAAAAATGTTCATAAATTTATATTGGGTGGAAATGTGCTATAAGCATTAGAAGCTCAACTTTTTTTATATTGAAGCAGTCAATTTTTAGAAGGACCTTTTAAGAGCAAATTCAGTAAAATTTTAAACTACACATGCCCCTGCTCCCGCCCTGCTCCACAGGCCCTTACCAATGGACCATTTATAGTCATTAACACTGAAGCCAGCTCCTATCTAAAGTTTCTGCAGTGCAGGGAGGATGAAATTCTTTAAATCCCCCTGGTCACGACCTTGGTTTATCACAGTAACCACTTAAGTGTTTGATTTTTTTTTTTTTTTTTTTTTGCATGTTTGGAAGGTGAAACCAATAAAATCAAAAATCCTTTTACTGGTCACGCGACAAAATTTTCGCTTTCCACAACACGAACATACGTACAATAACTTTTTTCCTACGTACCTGGTTCAGGTGGCACTCTTGGTCGAATAAGCTTCAAACGCCGTTTTTTGAAAACTTTTCTGGTAGCTTCATTATCTGCTTTTTGTCTTTTAGGGGGTTTTGGTTCGTTAAAATGTGTTGGCACGTGTCTTGCAAGTCCCTCTTGAGACGAGAAAGATTGAGAACAACCACTAATCATGCATTTGAACGGTTTATCGCCTGTGTGGGTATTTATATGTTTTGATAACCACGAATGTGAACAACTAGCTTTGTTAAAAACCTTGCAGCCTTCCCAGAGACAAACAAAAACGTCTTGAGAGGCCTCCATCGGTTGTACATGACAAATCCGAACATGTTCTGAAAGTTGACTGGCACGATGTACTTTGGTATGACAGTCCATCCATCTACAAACGATTGTCGGCTCTTCAGTGAATTCCTTAGTTCCAGAGGATGTAGCTGTAGTCTTGCTAGAAAAAGGAGCAACTTGAGTTAGCTTTTAAAAATGTTTTGATGAACAATAAATTGTAAAAAAAAAATTTTTCTAGCGCCTCAACTGAACTATTATCACGTTAACAAAACCGACCAACACAAATTTATCCAGCATTATATCCAAAAGCTTACATTTATTCTTACCACTCATCGTCATAAAACTGCTTGTTTAAGCCTAAACTCTGAACAGCTTGTTTTTTATCCATCACAGAGCGCAAAACAGCCCCCTTTAAGGAATTTGACGGAGAAACTACCGGTTTTGAAAAACCATTACGTTTCGTAATGCCATCCATTTTCCTGGGCACAATGTTATCATTTACTGATACTTCATTTTTATCCTGTTTTTCTGGTTTTTCTTTTAATTCAGTACTCGCTAGAATATTATTGTTCTTAGGCTGTAAATCAAAAGTCTTGATAACCTCAACCACACAGTTTTCCGCCATGTTGCCTCACTGGAACCCGGAGCGTCCTTTCATGGTGAGTGACCACGTGATGTGTTTCAGCGAATCAAAAATAAATATTCAATGAAATTGGAGGGACAAAAGTTGCCGCGAAATGCTTCCCTGAAAAAGTTTTGTATTATGAATTAAAGCGGTTCAATTGGCAGTCTTTTCCCCTACGTTTGTGGTTGTTTTTATGTATAGAAATGGTTTATAGTTGTATCCCTTTAAGAAAGCCTTTTATAAAGACAATAATTTTGCATTTGGTAAACTGAATAAAATTGAAAACACCGACATATTAAATTAGAGGGCTTGTACTGACGTTTCGGCTAAACTAAAATTTAAGCCGAAATTATGACTTTTTGATATGTTTCTCTAACAAATATAGGCCCACAAAATTCCCATAAGAAGTACTGATATTTATCTAGATTACATAAGCCTGGTTCACATTTATGAAATAAACACAAGCCACAAGCATAAGGAAACTAATGTTGACAGACACACGTGAAATAATCACAAGAAAATAAAAGTACGCGTGCGCAAAGTGAACTGTGTGTCGTGCTGTATTGTGTTGTAGAAAACTAACTAGCGGTAAACTAGTTTGGCTGCGTCGGTGTTTCTAAAGAAACAATTTAGTACTCCGACGAAGGACTAACGTCCGAAACGTCAGTAAGTATTCGCTCGTTCTTACGGTGTAGAATTTACATTTTTATTACTAAGAAAAAGTGTTTGTATCCGAAAACAAAGTTGCGCAATGTTTTAGAAGATAATTGATCTCATCACAATTACTTGCATCTGGAGAGACCACCAATAACTGTGGATCATTTTTACCAAACCCCCGATAAGTTTTATACTTTGCGTAAGTGGGACAAATCAAAACAATGTAATCAAAAACACCTTTGGATGGACCACAAAATTGTTTGATGAGATACTGTGTTTTACTACAGTCTGTTGGCCCTGTGATGATACAATGAAAGGGTGTTTTGTCACGCAGTTCCTGCATCTTGAAAAAAGTGATCTTTTCTTGTTGATAACTTTCATAACTTTTTAAACCCTCATGGATGATTCATATGAAATTTTTAACTCTAGAAATGTCTATGAGTTTTTTCAAAATTCTTTCCAAGAGGAGCATGAATGTAAGCATACGAATACCTATATAGATGAGGCGGGGTTGCGTGTTTGCCCTGAGTGTGGTCTTGAGTTTGAAACGATAGATTTCACAAATGAGTGTAATTGGTACAACCGAGATCGAAGCCGATGTAGTCGTCGGCGGTACCCCAAACCCAAAGGTAGTGCCAAGAAGGTGCTTTAAGCTCACCATGTTGAAATCTCGAGCATGATAAGAGATATCATAGAGAACAAATACCAACATATTTGCAAGGTTGAAGATAAGTTTGCCTATGGCAAATATCATGTTAGTATCATAGCCGTTTTGTTTGTTTTATACCTATCAAGAGATTGGGGTATATCGTACCTCTGCCTACATTCGAAAGCTATTCAATGTCACAAAACATGTTTTTTTTCACAGTATTGTGAAGTATATGAATGCTTTCCCAGAAGCTCGTTCCTATTCCATAACCCCCGAGAAACTTTTACTATGGATGATGAAATTTGCGGGAGTTGACCAGTCTCACTATCAACCCATTATCAAACTTTGCCGATTGTTAGAAAATTCTTTAAAACGCGCCTGTCCTCAGTCCGTGGCTGGGGCAGTCATCTATTTATATTTATGTTTGAATCCAGATTATATGAATCAGCTCGGTTTGACAAGGAAGAGTTTTGCTCATAAAGTACAACTCTCAGCCCCCAATGTCATCAAAAGCACCCGAGAAATTGCTAGGAATTCTTTTGAAAAACATGTATTACAAGAAAAATAATGTTGTTTTGTAATGTGAATCACATTACAAAAAAGCTTGAGAAAGTTTAATAGAGAATAGCCATCAAGTTGGAGTTTTGGACTTCCATTAGTGCATCGGCGATCACAAACATGTGACAGGTCATATTCCCTGAACCTCCGAAGGTCCTTTTGATTTCAAGTTTCACATCATCCCGGTTATTGTTCAATGTCAACCCACCTCAATGAACTCCATTGTCTGGATAGGTTCGCAAGTCAATCCACAAAGCATATTTATTAGCTGTGTAAAAATTCTTTTCTTGCAACCAACCTTCTTTACCCATACGTAGAATTCCATGCATCAGAGGGTTCCATACCTTTGGAGAAAAGACGGTTGGGAATACCATCTATGTTCACAGAAATACTTTTGATGTTTGGGTTCGCAAACTTCTCTGAGTCACGTGTTCCAGCGGTGTGTGCCTCAGTGAACAAACACAATATTCCAGTCATGGATCTCCTTGGTATATTCACATGTTCATTGATGACGCTGTCATTTGGTTTGGAGATGGTGAATGTTTTGTGAAGAAGGATGTTTTCATAGAAGAAGCCTTTGCCCGATTGATAGGAATGGCTTGATACTCTAACTCTAAGTTTGTAATCGTATAGTTTGGAGGCTTGGTCGCATCAGAGTAGATGACAATATCTTTGACGGGAGCGAACGTTAATTCAAATAGAAGATGATTGGGTAGAGCTTTTGGGTAGAAGACCCCATGGTCATTTAGAATAGGATAATCCAATGGGATACGATATTTGGTATTGTGTACCGCAGCAAGCGCTACCTCCCCAGCATCTGTGGTGACTTTGTCCCCAGCATTGGTGCTCAGCTTCCTCATGTTGACAGATGAGATACCTTGTTTCAACCGATCTTCTCTTTCTTCTTTGGTGAGGAAAAGATCGTTGTAAGTTTGGAAAAGATTATATCTCTGAGTATCTTGTAGAATCTCACCCCCAAATTTGACTTTGAAACTCGTCATCAGGTTTCGAGCAACATTGTTCACAAGGGTGTTGTTTGCATGACCGGCAACGGATAAATTGAATACAAGTGCAACACTGTTTGGAAGGACGACAATACCTTCAGCGAGTTTTGGGATATTGACATACAATGTTTCACCGGGGTTGATAGAAGATGGGTTCAATGTAATTCGATTCAATGTAGCTTCAGCTTTCAAACCAAACGCTTCTCGTGGGTTTCTGTTTGGGTTGAGTTCCTGTGAAACTGCCAACACCATATTGTTTTAGAGACAAATAATATTACCTTTAAATTCATTATGGATAAAAAGCTATCAGAAATATATTATAGCACGCAAGGATATTGGAAAGGGTATGCTGCCATTCCAAAATTAGCTGAGCGCGCTGGAGTGGATGAAGATCTAGCGAAGAGATGGTTAGAGAAACAAGCGTTGTGGCAGATTTATTTACCAGCTCCAAAATATATACCGAGAGCCCATTGGACAGAGGATAGACCTGACTACGTTCATCAGGCAGAATTACTGTTCGTGAGTTATGATACTATAGGGAATAGAACTTTCAACTATATCTTGGTGGTGATTGATGTTGCTGCAAGGTATATGGATGCTGAACCCTTATCAAAAAAAGATGCGACCAGTGTTGAAAAAGCATTTGCAAAAATATATTCTAGAAAGTTGAACTATCCTCATACATTGATGGTGGATCAAGGTACAGAGTTCAAGGGGAATGTGACTCAGTTGATGAAAGATCAGGGTGTTCACATCCAACATGGTGATCCTAAAAACCATAGAGCACAAGCCTTTGTGGAAAGAGCGAATAGAACTTTGGCTGAAAGATTATACACTCATCAATATGCGCAATTGATGTCCTATCATTTAAAAGTATATCTGTTAAAATTGTGTAGGTTTTGTAGTAGTAGATAAATGTAATGTTATAACATTTGTATTTCTTGCCAGTTTTGTACATTATTTCTCTAGTCTGGGAATGATGTCATATTTCCTGGTATATGTTTTGACAATAAGAAAGACAATTGTTTTACCTCATAATTTTTATTATTGCTGTTGCTGCTTTTACAAATTAATGCCTCCTCGATAGTTGATAATATAATCCTGTGTACTTCAACAATTACTGGATATAACCGTAATATACTGTCTATGAACAACCAAGAATTGGGTTGGGTGTCATGGCTAACGGACGTGTAAGATAAAAGCTCTCGCTTAATCGTGCTTAAGTTGCACTTTGGGGCAGTGAACCCAAGTTATTTTTCATTATTTCACTTATTTAACTTGTATGTGTCTGTTTTGTCTTTTGTTTAAATGGGGAGACGTAAAAATGCTTCTTCTTCTCCAGTTGAATGTGTTATGGAAGATGAAGCCATTACAATGGCTACCGTAAAGAACCTTCTGGCGGTACAGGAGTCAATGTTGAGATCTTTATTCGAGTCAACCATCATGAGTATAAACTCGAGACTGGATTCTGTGGTCAGTACTGTGGCTGATCTGAAAGCCAGCGTTGAATTTACTCAGAAAGATCTGGATGAATTAAAACCAGTAACTTCCAAGATTAAAAATGCAGAAGACGAAATCGCCCAAATCAACGAGGCTCTTGAATATCTCGAAAATCAATCCCGTCGTAACAATATAAGAGTTTCTGGCGTTCCAGAGTCTCCGGGAGAAACTGAAACTGAAACTAGTAACTTAGCTTTGGTTAGTTAATTAACAAAAATTAACAAGATTTAAGTTTTAATCCTGAAAAAGTTTACAGAGTTCCCTTAGTGCAAGTAAATTATTTATCCAATCAGCTCAACTGTGCAATCAACTTAATTCCTTTTCTGGTGTTGGCATAAGGTTAGGAACTTAAATATTTTTTTCTTTTAGAAATATTTCCAAGATTATGTTTGAAAAAAAGGTCAGAAACATTTTCTTTTTTAGTGTTACAGATTAATGAGGAGAGCTTTGTTAGAACTGAAAGTGGCATACATATTATTTTTTCTTAGGTTAGTTTAGGTCTAGTTGACCTTTTACTAAAGTTTTCCATTTCTAAACTAAGTACTACATAATGAGAATTTATAAGTTCATTCCCTATCTCTTCCAAACCTATTTAACAAATTGTGATCCAGCAGCCTTAGGCCTTCACTACTGACAATTCTTGCAGGCCTCTGGAGTGGAATTGCTGTGAAGCGTTAGAAAATTTGAAGAAAGTTATACATACTGTAGTTGAAGAGTAAACCGTCATGCAGTTTGCAGGGGAATTTTGCTACGGACAATACTTGCAATCTCTTGGAGTGAAATTGCTGTATTTAAAGTGGTAGAAAATTTGAAGAATTAAGTTGTACATACATGTAGTCAAAAAGTAAACTTGCAGTTTGCAGGGAATTTCTGGTGGCTGGTTGGCAAAACAGTTAATAATTGTTATAAGCTGCATATTCATTATTCACAGGAACAGCATAAACTTAACATATTTGGCTCACATTAAATATTAAAGAAACTATAAAATGCAAAACTTTTAAAACAATCACAACTTTGATCTTTAACTGGAACTTGCATAGAAATATGAGGCTTATAGACAAAAATGATTTGCTTGTGGCAAGTTCTAGCACATAACAAAACTGAACTTCTTGTGCAGGGCACTGTTTTTTCCTTCTTTGTCTTAATTTACCACATTGTTTATTGTTTGTCTGTGTTATTCAACAGGTGAAAGTAAGGATGAATTCTCACTTTGTCATCTTACCTCAGAAGATGAAAAAAGTGAAGATTATGATTTTACAGAGGAGGAAGATGTTTTACATGTTAGGAAGAAAAGAAAACATAACCCAGGAACTAAAGTTGCTCTTTCTTATATCTGTCAACTTGCTGATCTCCCTGGGAAATTTCTTCCACAAAAAGCCATTGAACTTGGTGTTTCAAAAGGGCCTTTGTTTGGGGAATTGAAACAGGGAAGGGTCGTTACTTTGGACAATGGACTTCAAGTAAGCATTGCCTTTTCATTAGACTAATTGTGATTCATTGATAAGAAAAGAACTAAAAAAAGAAAAAGCTATAGAATTATAGTTTCCACCAAACCTAATGACCAGGACATAACTCATGCCAAGCATTTAGGAACATCTCAGTGGTTCTCTAATTTTTATATCTTCACTCTAGTTTTTTTCATGCAAAATCAAGATGTGACCTTATTTAATTTGCCTGCAATAAACTACTTGCCCTGGTCTACCAAACAATTGTGTATTTTTTAATCCAAAGTGAGGCCCCTTTTTTCTTCAGCGTGAAATGAAGAAATAATAATTATGTGTTTCAAATAAAACTGTATTGTATTTTAATTCAAATGCAAGTTTCTTTTTATCTATTTGTAAAAATATAAGAGTGATTGTAGCCATAGGTGTTATGATAGTAATTAATGATGATGACTGTTGTGATAATGGAGATTATGATGATGATGGAGATGATGATGGAGATAATGATGATGATGGTGGAGATGATGATAATGAAGAAGATGATGATAATGATGATGATGATGATGATAATGGAATATGATGGTGATGATGATTGAGATAATGATGATTGTGATGATAATGATGATGATGGAGATGGAGATGGAGATAATGATGATGATGGTGGAGATGATGATGATGATGATGAAGAAGATGATGATAATGATGATGATGATGATGATGATAATGATGATGATGATAATGGAATATGATAGTGATGATGATCGAGATAATGATGATGGTGATGATAATGATGATGGAGACAATGATGATGATGATGACGATGGAGACAATGATTTTAATGATGATAGAGATGTTGATGATGATGAAAGTGATAATGGTGGTGGTGATGACAATAATAGAAGTGAAGGTGGTGAATAAGAGTGAAAATTAACTTCTTTTGGTAAATAATTCTCCAAAGGTAAAACCAGAAGATGTAATGGAGCCTAATCAGCCAGGTCCGATATTTATAATTATTGACTGCCCGTCAGTTGAACATTTTCAGAGCCTAATCAACAATGAAAGGCTTTCAATGTTTCAAACACACAGACAAGAAAACACAGTAACTCTTATGATTCATGTTACACCTGAAGTGGTGTTTAATTCCTCAAACTATCAAGATTGGCTCAAAAGGTAGGTTCTAATTTAAAAAGATAACAGAAAATTTAAAGGTAAAGAATAAAGTTATCAATGAATTAATATCTCCCCTTGATAAAAATCACCGTACATGGTAATTATATAATGTACTTTGACCAAGTGCAAGTTTCTATTTTTTATAAAACAAACTTTTTTCATCTATTTCCTTAACATTTAGTAGGTCCATTAGCGGCACACAGAGATTTACTGTGACTTTATAGCCTAATGGTAAGAGTGGCACATCACACAGACATCTTTCACACTTAATGACAGTTTCATATCATTGCACTAAAATCCATGTCAGGAATCCAGAGGTTTTCCTTCATTCACTGTTGTCAACACTTTACAGTTTTGTTTGAAATATTTTCTACCAGAACCATTGGTAGAATTAATTTTTACTGACAACTGTTTCTTTAATTGAGGTCACTGAACACCTTGAAAACCTCAAAATAATTACTAATAATCTGTAAGGCAATATTGTTATACTAATACAGGGGTGTAGATACTTGTTTTAACAGACAAAAAATATGTGGACATCATAGGTAGTTTGAGGTGGCTTCTTACTTTTAATTTACAACCAGAAAAATCACATTCACAACCTGGTAACCTTCCCAGCTCCTTAGGAAATAAATTTTCTTTTTCTAATTTTTGTTTTTTGTTACAGTTATGGTGCAGAGGTTCAGCATTTGTTGTTTGGTAACACAAAATGCAATGAGCCAGTTTTTCAAAGGCAACACAGAATCCAGTGCAAACTACACACAATTAACTCCAAAATGTTTCCGTTGCTTTACAGTTCTGACACTTTGGTATGTAATTGAAAATATGCATAGTTTAAATTTGATAAAGTTTTAAGAACTTTATACAACGTGGTCCATAAAATCTTTACTAGAGTATATAACTTAAAACTTTATCAAATTGTTTCTGTAGAAAAACCAATGCGGCATCCTATTTATGTATAGTTTAGTTAGTCTAAAGCTGTGTTGTAAATAGACCAGTTTCGAATTCCTAGTTGCTGCTAATTTAAATGACTGTAGATTCATTTTATAAAGTCTTAGCCTTGTTTTGTTGTTAAATATTCAAAAATACTTGAAAGAGAGAGAGAGAGAGAGAGAGAGAGAGAGAGAGAGAAGTCACACCTCCAACAATACACACAGTTAAAAGTAGAAAACTTGTTGGCATTTAGGAATAATTATTATTTAAAGTTCTTCTATTCCAAATCTATTCCATGATGTTTCAGACATTCATACCTATGCTACACGGTCTGCCACTTCGCAAAATTTTCATATTCAGC
>JANCMA020348604.1:0-11643 GCA_024336925.2 Zoanthus solanderi | reverse complement strand
CCATCAACAGCAAATGACAATGGTATAAGGAATAATTAATTACGCATGTAATTTAGTTTAGAAGACTCAAGGGAATTATTGGTTTTGTTCATTCAACGTTCCCTTGAGTCTTCTAAACTAAATTACATGCGTAATTAATTATTCCTTTGCCCAAAAGAATATATTTATCCATTTTGTGAATTTGTGTTAAAAATCCAATTCATTAGATAGGTCTTAAATTTTATGAATTTCCTGAGCTGCAGGAACCCTGTTTTTATTACGTCCAATTAGCTCACGGATACCCTCCCATGTTTTTTTCATGTTAGACACATTTGAACTAAAAAATGATTGAAAATACATTTTTTTGCTTATTCGCATTAAGGTTATAATTCGATTTCTGTATAATTTATATCGGTAATAGTCGTTTGACTTAAACAGTTCATTCTTAATTTTTATTGCTGTTTTGATGCCTTTTGTTATCCATGGTTTAAAGAATTGCTTGGCCTTGCGTTTTGATAGAGGTTTTAAGGGAATATGCTTGTTAACTAACTTATTTAATTTTTTATAAAAGATAGAAAATAGTTTATTTGGATTCTTTTTTTCATTTAAAAACAAAGATTCCCAGTCAGTTAATGATAGTTCAGCATAGTTAAAATTCTTTTGGCTAAAACGTGAATAATCTCGAATTTGACGTTTACAAAAAGTACATTAACAACCATGGAATTTGCAATACAAAATTGAGAAAAATGATCGCTTATGTCAGTTATAATGTTGCCACTGACAACCACGTCAGTTATGTTATTCAAAAAAAATTATCAGTTAGTGTGGCAGAATCACGATAGACTCGTCTTGGATTGTCAATACATGGTAACATAGAATTGCTTTGTAAAGAAACTAAGAAGTCATGCGCAAAATTACAATTATTACTTTTAAACAAGTCAATATTGGTGTCTCCAAAAACAAAGACGGGATTAGCTTTAGCAGTAAAAAATTCTATTTTATCGTCAAAATATTTCAAGAAGCAATCAGGATTATTGTGCTGTCGGTACAATACACAGCAAATAATGTTTTTCTTTCCGGGAACAAATATTTCAATCCACAAAGCCTGAAAAGCTTGCTCTGACGTTTTTTCAATAACAAAGTATTTGTAATCATCACGAATATACATTCCAACACCTCCAGCAGATAGAGGTGTTGGAACGTATTCAAAAGCATACCCAGGAATGTCATAATATTCAGGCTTTCCGAATTTGCATTTGTGATACGAGTTTCAGAAATACCTATTATTCAATTGAAAGTCAAGTTCATGCAAAATATGGGTTTGTAAATTTTCGTGATTTTTCTGAAGACTTCTGATGTTATTGTGAAAAATTGAAAAATTAAGGAAATGATCAGTGCCAGAATGAGTTATAGTATAAAAAATATTAGGAGAATAGTATCGATATCTAAAATGTTGATTTTCACTGTTGTAATCTGGGTCAATACTTGGATTTAAACATTAATTCAAAGTGAATAAATCAGTATCATACAGGCTAGGTAGATTGTCTAGGCACTTTTTAGATGTAGATATGGTACAGGGAAAGCTATTATGAAATTGACCATGCACAGAAAGAATGTTGAGACTATAATATGGCAGTTCTTTTAGGAGGAGCTTGTTTGTTTTCTGAAGTAATTTCCTATTCATTATGATTTAAGGAAATATAAATCTATCAAAAGAGAGACAAAGTGATAATGATAAGGTTTAAAATATACTTAGCTTATTCCTGACGTGTAAGATTTGACAACTGGTCGAGATTATACAATTTAAAGATGCGCGATCCTTCTGTTTCCCTTAAAAATACCGTCCCGTTCTTGAACCAACAGAATTTCCAATCATTCTCATTCTTGAATTTTTTCGCGTTGTAAAATAAGGTTTGCTCTCTGGGTGAGAGATGTTCAACAATACGAATGCGGAGGTCATGAAGAGATCTTGCAGAGTCCAAACCAAATTGATCAATTCCAAGTTGCTCAACTGTTAAACGAGAAACAAATTTCTTGTTTTCGAAGACACGGTTTTTTGCAAGTCTTCTAACAAACCTGCAAACAATAGCGTTGGGTTTATCGGGCGAAGGGTTTCGTGATGGAGTTCGGTGGGCAATATCAATATCTTGCAGCGTAATATCCGTTGCTCCAATCTCTGAGAACAACTTTAAGCAGAGATTTGTGGTCGTTGTAGCAGATTCATTAGGCATAGTTTCTGGCAGTCCCACTATCTTTACATTGTATTGATATGAATAGTCTTCGGCATTGTCAACGAATTTCGCAATCTCTTCACATCGCTCGGAAATCTTCAAGAGTCTTGATTTTACTTGTTGTAAATCCTGGAGTGTTTTGTTGTGTAGTTTGTACATAGCATCATATTGCTCACTTAAAAATTCTATACTTTTGGTTACATCTTTGGAAGAAGATTCTTGCGGCAGGTTTGTTTCTTGATGTTGATGAATATCGTTCTTAAGGCGAGTGACATACGATCTTAAACTTTCAACCTCTTCTATTAAATCTTGATTATCTCTACGTAATGCTTTTGTTATGTATGCTGGCCAGCGGTATACGAACAGTAGGTTTGAGCATACACCACGTGCAGGGTCCTCAGTGACTCAGTTGTGTTTTCGCCGTTCGTGTAACTAGTTAGATTTCTCAGAACATAACAATTGGCGACGAGTTTGAGGGATGTCAACCCTACTGGGAAATCTAGAAACGTTTGACGAGAAAAATGAAGATTGGTTGAGTTATAATGAAAGAGTGGAGCAGTTCTTTATCGCGAATGATTTCTGTTTAGAAATTTGTCAGCTCCAGTGAAGCCGGCCGAGAGGAGTTTTAAAGGAGTGGTGGAGTTATTACAAAAGCATCTATCGCCTAAACCACTGGTAATTGCCGAAAGGTTCAGATTCCATCAGCGAGATCAACATTCAGGTGAGAGTATCAGTAATTATGTAGCTGAATTAAAGAAACTCTCAAAACATTATGCATTTGGGGATAGTAGGGAAGGGATAGACTCCCTTCGTGATAGACTAGTGTGTGGAATGAGGAACGAGAGTATTCAAAAGAAATTGATTTCCGTTGCCGAACTTACGTTTGATAGAGCATTTGAAATCGCTATTGCAATGGAAACGGCCGCGAGAGAAACAATTGAATTACAGAACAAACCAGTAAACCCAACAACTGTTCCTGTGAATAAAGTTGATACACAAGCGGGTCCGAGCCGTTCAGATTCATCCCCAAACAATTGTTTTAGATGTGGGAAGCGGCATAATCCCCAGACGTGTAAATTTAGGAATGCTATTTGTCACAAGTGTAAAAAGTCAGGCCATATACAAATAGTTTGCCGCTCGAAGAGTAATACGTACACCAATATGCCACAAAAAAAAGTGAAGGGAAAGGGAGTACATGTTTTCGATGATCAAGTTTTTGAAAACAGTGACAGTGATGATTTTTCAGCTTTTATGGGTTGCCTGGAAGTAAATAACATGGGTGACAAGGCTAGTGATGTTATCTGGGTAGAACCGGAAATTGAAGGGAGACCCCTCAAAATGGAGTTAGATACGGGATCAGCAATATCTGTCATTCCTTATAATCAATACAAGGAACTTTTCAGTGATGTGAAATTAAACAGAAGTCGTGTGACCCTTAAGACATATACAGGGGAGAAGGTAGTTCCTAAGGGGGTAATCAAGTGTAATGTTAAGTTCAAGGACCAGAGAAAGAAATTAAACCTACAAGTGGTTGAAACACCTGGGCCAGCGCTATTTGGGCGGGATTGGTTATCAGAAATTAGGCTGAACTGGGGAGAAATTAAAACCCTTAAGCTTAACCAAACATCATCTGAGAGTAGACCAAGTGAACTAGAGGATATGCTGAAGGAGTATGAGTCTGTTTTTACTGATGGTGTTGGCACATTGAAAGATCATAAAGCCAATTTGAAAATCGAAGAGAATTGTCAACCACGTTTTCACAAGGCACGGCAAGTCCCATATGCACTACGCCCTAAAGTTGAAGCAGAGTTAAGGCGCTTGGAAGAACAGGGTATTCTTTCTAAAGTGGAATACAGTGAATGGGCTACGCCTATTGTTCCAGTTATGAAACGAAATGGATCGGTGCGAATATGTGGGGATTTTAAAGTATCAATAAATCCAGTTCTTCTCGCAGAACAGTATCCTCTGCCACGAATCGAGGACATTTTTGCAAACTTATCTGGTGGTCAACATTTTAGTAAGTTAGATTTAAAGCAAGCTTACCATCAAATGGAAGTGACAGAAGGGTCAAAGAAATACCTTACAATTAATACACACAAGGGACTTTTTAGATATAACCGACTTGTATTCGGGGTAACCTCAAGCCCTGCCATATGGCAACGTGCTATTGACCAGGTACTGCAAGGAATTCCTGGTACGCAATGTATTTTGGATGATATGATAATCACAGGTCGAACTGAGGAGGAACATTTGCAGAATTTAAGAATGGTTCTTAAACGCCTTCAAGAGGCAGGCCTCAAAGCAAATAGAGAGAAATGTGAGTTTTTCAAAGATAGAGTGCAGTTTTGTGGGCATGAGATTGACAAACGGGGACTACATAAAACTGGAGAGAAAGTCGAGGCTATAGTGAATGCACCTCAACCTGAGAATGTTGGACAGCTCCGATCATTTCTGGGACTAGTTAATTATTATAACCGGTTCCTGCCAAACCTTTCCACAATCTTACACCCCCTACACCAGTTACTCGAGCAAGGCAATAAGTGGCAGTGGACTGAACAGTGCGAACAGGCCTTTAGCAAGGCTAAGTTGTTGATAACATCCGAGCTTGTACTCACTCACTACGACCCTGCACTACCAGTAACCTTAGCTTGTGATGCCTCACCCACAGGAATCGGTGCTGTTCTATCTCACATCATGCCAGATGGAAGTGAAAGGCCTGTTGCTTTTGCATCTCGCTCACTAACTAAGACGGAGCGTAAATATGCCCAAATTGACAAAGAAGCTTTATCAATTGTATGGGGCGTAAAGAAATTCTATGTTTACCTCTTTGGAAGACGATTTACACTTGTTACTGACCACAAACCACTGGAATCGATTTTTAACCCCGAGAAGGGAGTACCTGCAATGACAGCAGCACGACTACAACGCTACGCACTATTTTTAACAAGTTTCGAATACAACATTGAATATAAAAGCACCAAGAAACATTGTAACGCTGATGGGTTGTCACGACTGCCGCTTCAACAGGAAGAGAAGGGGGAAGGAGACCTTGATTCTTCAGATGTATTTTACTCCACACAGTTTGATCCGCTGCCAGTTACCTGTGAATTGGTTGCCAAGGAAACACAGCGAGACCCAAACCTTGCGAGAGTTTACGAGGCAATCCTGAAAGGTTGGTCTGAGCGCCCAGAAGGAGATAAATTGTACCATAACCGAAGAAATGAATTATCAATTCATCAAGGTTGTATTCTTTGGGGAGCGAGAGTCGTAATTCCCAGTTCGTTACAAGCGAGAATATTGGAAGAGTTACATGACAGCCATTTGGGCATAGTAAAGATGAAAGCATTGGCAAGAAGCTATGTTTGGTGGCCGGGCATGAACCAGCAAATTGAAGAGTTGGCCAAGACCTGTAGTGGCTGTCAACAAAACCAAAATATGCCAAGTAAAGTTCCGTTGCATCCATGGGAGTGGGCTACTACTCCCTGGCAGCGAATACATATTGACTTTGCTGGTCCATTTCAAGGCTTGTTGTTCTTAGTGGTTGTCGATGCACACAGCAAGTGGCCGGAAGTGATCCCTATGAAATCAACATCTTCAGCAAAGACCATTGAAGTCCTGCGAAACTTATTTGCAAGATTTGGTATTCCAGATCAGATTGTTAGTGACAATGGTCCGCAATTTGTGTCAGAGGAATTTAGGTCATTTGCAAAGACCAATGGCATTAGACATATTACATCTGCACCATATCATCCAGCAACGAATGGGTTAGCAGAGCGGTCTGTCCAAACTTTCAAACGGGCCTTACGTTCCATGAGTGAAAGCTCCAGCTCGGTTAGAGAAAAATTAGCAAAGTTCCTCATGGCTTATAGGAACACCCCACATGCGACTACTGGAGAAAGTCCAGCAATGCTGATGATAAAAAGGCCACTGCGCACTCGGCTGGATCTAGTGAAACCAAACTTAAACAAGAAAATGGTAAACAAGCAGATGGAACAAAGCATACAGTCAGCAATAGCAAAGAAGAGTCAGCAACGACAGTTTATAGTTGGAGATCAAGTCCTGGCACGGGACTATCGTGGAAATTTAAAGTGGCGATCAGGTTTCGTTGTCCAACAAACAGGCCCATTAATGTATAAGGTTCAAGTGGCACCCGATATTATTTGGCGCCGACACATAGATCAACTACTACCGACATGCTCCGAGACTACTATGGTTGAACCACAATTCACAACACCAACTGAACCTATAGAAGTGAGTCTACCTGAAGGGCCTGAGTTCAACTCCGAGGCAAACCCTTCATGCTCAGTTGCAAAAGCTGCACAGACGCCTGTATGTGTAACAGATCAAGACTCAGCTTCAGTGAGTGCGACACCCATAACAGCAGTTAGTCCCCAAGAAACTCCGTTCCCATTGGAAGTGCCACCAGCAAGTCCACTGAAAGCTTCATCCCCGCCTCCAAAAGTGCAGGAAAGGCGCTACCCTGTCAGGAACCACAAGGCACCAGAGAGGCTAAACCTCTAAGTTTACAAAATAAGAAAACAAAAAAAAAAAAAAGAGAAAGAGAGTGGTGGTAGATTGTAGATAATTTATTGGATAGTTTACTTTCACATGTTGAGTTTAAGGCCATAAGAAGATATTTTCGGACGTCATATTTTAGACAAGAGGAGATGTTATGTATCTCTCAACAGATTTGGGAGAAAGAAGAGTTAGCAAAGATCTGGCTAGAGATAGGTTAGCTTGGAAGTCAATCTTTTGAGAACCGTCCAACGCATGCCAGCATGTAAAACGGACGTAAAACCGTATATGATGATGATGATGATAGCAGAAAAATGTGTCACCTACCCAAGTACAAGAAGGAGGGAGGGAGGCAGGAGCAAAAGCAGTTAAGGAGGAACAGACATATGGTATTGCAGCTGAATATGCTATTAAGTAAAGCTAAAGCAGCTACCACTTCTTTTTGTTTGATGCACATATCAAGGTTAAGCCAAAGATAAGTAAACAGCCATGGATAATTGAGACTATGTTAGAATAGTTACAGAAACCATAATTCTGATGATGTATCATTAAATTCCTTTTACTCAAACAGATAAAATTTACCATAACTAGCAGCCCTCTACCCAGGCCCCATTATACATACTATCAGTTGCATAATCATCAGATTTTTACAACCTCGGTGGCTGGGGTTCTCCTTTTGATTCTTTCTTATTTATTTATCAGTACTTACAGTGTATTACATGGCACCAGAGATCGATGGTTGAGGAAATTTATCTTGTTCATGTTTTAAATCTCAGGTTATGTGAGACTGCTCTCGGAAGAGATGGTGGAGAGGAGAGGGAGGTTTCCAACATATAAAGAAGCAGCTGCTGATGTGGATAGCTCAGTAAAAAGTACACCCAAGCCAGTAATGAGTCAGTTCATAAAAGTACACAAAACAGATGCAGTTACAAAACTGCATTACAGATTCAACAAAGTTTAACTTAACAATCTCTGAAAAGTAACCAAAGTTGACCAAGTAAGCGCCCACCCCGCTGCTGCAATAAATTTAGCAAAAGTTTGTGGGTGGGTGCTTACTCGAGAATGGGCACTTACTCAGTATGCTTTTCAAGGATAGTTTCAGTATTCTCCCTCGCCTAAAAAGAACAACAGGGTACCCTAATTTACATGAGGTCATGAATATTAACAATTTAGGTTTTATGATTCTTTTTCACACCACTAACCTTTTTTTTTTCTAAAAAAATTATTTAGCCAAACGTGTTTAGGACAACCCATTCATGTGCATGATAATACTAAAGCCTAGTTGTCATTTATCGGGAAAATTCAAGATTGGGGATTTTACTCTTTCTGCACTGTCCCAGATTTTGCCTGTCTTTGTGGTAAAAAGGCAGACGAAATCAACAAGCCTGATAGCTGTTGCATTTTCCTTAAAAAAAATTGTTTACAAATTATATATAATTTTAAATTACATCATACAACATTCAAGCGCAGCTTTCTTTATTCTTACGGTTTTAAAAAGCATATTTTTATATTTAAGAATCTAATGTTTCTTTTTGTATTTAGTAAATACTTGTTTTCGTGGAAATTTACCATAGTTATTCACATTTAAGCCGCAGTTATAATTAAGCCGCAACCCCATTTTGGTAAGGTTTAGTGACTTGCTTCACTAAAGATTTAGTTTGGAAAAATACTCGGTTTTAAGCCGCATTTTTAAATTGTTTAACAGTCATAAACAAATTGACAAAAAATGACGACACTCGCACGATAATTTCGTTAAAAACAACCCTAGCTGTAGTTATTCTTCTAACAAAGTATCGATAAATACTGTAATCAAAAATACAGTAAACAAAACTTGGAATGGTGTAGATCGAAAGTTTGCAAAAATAACATCTACCAGAAATAAATTTGTCTTGAAGGTAGGTTTTTGTTCGTTAAAACAGATGGAAAACAGAGAAGTTTTAAATGAAACTGGTGATCGGCAGAGGGGAGTAGTCCCAATATTTGATGCTATTTTTGGTTTAAAACTATCACGTACTTAGCAATGGAACAGGACTTGTTGATTCAGAAGCGATGACCGAGTCCTCGATCGAAATTTGTTTTTGTTGTGCAGCTTAATTGAAATGAATTACTGTTTAGTTGTTAAATGTTGTGTTTTTGTGCGCCTTAATTGTGAACTACTGTTTAGAGTCATGAATTTTGTATGTCGAAAATTTTGTTTCCGGAAAAACTCAGTTTTAATATGCAACCCCCAATTCGGAACACTGTTACTCTCCATATTTTGAAATTTTGTGAAAAAATGGTGGTGCTTAAAAGTGAATAACTACGGTATAATGTATATATTTAAAAAAAACACCCCCATGCATTAACTTTCGTCAGAAGAGGGGGGTAGGTACTTACTCGAGCATGGGCGTTTACTTTTGATCATATACGGTATCTGGTACTTCTGAGGTTAAAAGACTTTTAGGAAAGGCTATCGAAAATAATCAGTTCTTTCCATCTATGAGAAATAGGAACTGAGAAATACTCAACCCAGATCTGTGAGAATCAATAAACAAAAATAGCCGCGCTGACGGTGAACCAGTGTTAGTACTGTGCATATTCAAATCCATGATACGAACCATGAAAAAAAAACAAAAAAAAAACTCTTCACCACACAGGATGGAAGAGGAATTCTCAAATTTCTCCCAAGTTTTTTTTTTACATCCAGTATGTCCACTGTCCATAGGCAACATAGCGATAAGAGCTACAAAAAGAAATGACAGATACATTTTAGATATAGCCATAAAAAATCTTACACAACTATTTTTTAAACGAAACTAGTGATCGGCACAGGGGAGTATTCTCAATATTTGATGCTGTTTTTGGTTCAAAACTATTACGTTTTCTCCACCGGTTTCACCATAATTGTGGCTTTGTCAGAGGATAAAGGGGATTTTGCAAGAGGCAATTTTCCTATCAAATTATTCCACATTAGTTGCATGAGCAAAGCTGAATGTTTACCCTCCTGTGCTGCTCACTACTGAAACTACTTATATATTTATAAAATTGCCACAAAATTTAAAACATGGTTTGACCGTTAACTACGTTATATTTTTTTACCAAATACTTCTAAATAAGATTTAAAAACATATGGCAAATGGATTTAATTTTTTAAAATTTGGTCACTCACATGGCCGGAACAAAGAGATCTAAATTAATTTCTTGTACGCTTCAAATTCAGCAGGGATTGCCACTTGAAAATCTTTTGCGAGTGAAATAAAACTCGCCTAAACTATTGAGGTAAGCGATTGTTTCCATTGAGCTTCAGATCCCAAAGCCAAAAAGCCAAAGTTTTTCTGTTAAATTCCGTCCAGACACTCTTAATGCAAAAGTAAACGACGCAAAACTTAATTTTAAAACACGACTGCTACATTTAGTATGTTCTCCGTTGAGGTGGGCGAGTTTTAGCGAGAAGCTGAGTGATTAGTAGCTCTTCAAAGGTCAATTTGCGTAAGCGATGGTGAGGGAGAGCGATCGCTCGTCTTGAACAAACGGCAGGGTCTGGAATCGGCTACAAAATTAGGCGAAACAAATCGATCTAAACTTTTCGACCAAACATATTGTATTAAATTCCAAAAGATCATACTCATTTAATGGTTCATTGTCAACAGGGCCTTCCTTTTCCAAATAGCAATGGAAAGCGGTCTCGATGACAGCCTGGTTTGTGTAAACTGCTATGAAGTCTGCTTCTTCTGTGCTGCATTGGCTGTTCGTCCCCATTTTGGCCACAACTTTGTTCTTTACCTGGCAGCAAACGCTTTCGATACCCGTATTCATTGGAACACATAAACTACAAACACACCTGAAACGAAGAGCAATGAAAAATATTTTTCTGTGTTACAAAGCAAGCTGCCTGAAAGAAACATAGAATTGGTAATGGAAGTAAATAATGATCAGAAGTGTCGCATTATTAATGTCGTGTGTCTCATTGTTTATTTTACATTACGAGTAAATTGTACATATGTAGAACTTTATTTTACGAAGATAATGAAAACGTAAAAACGACCTACCAATTCGAATTTCCAATCCTTTTTCGATTTGTTTCATTTTCCCTTTCTTCTGACTCGGTCTAACTATCGCTAGAAAAGCCTCTCAATATATTTGGTTCTTCGTTTCACGACTTATGTGGTTCAAACAAGTAAGGCCAAATGTTCCTTCAGCCTCCAAAGTCAATATCTTCTAGTTCTGGAACTTCGAATTGTGCTGTACCTGTGGCCATTTGCAAATACTGTACATCGATTACACCACAAACCCACACAAATGCCAGATTGGAGGAACAGTTCAGTCTGAACTACAAATATGACGTCACAGTAAAAGCGCTAATGCGTGACAAATTGTATCTCTTGATTGTTTTTTCTTTGCAAAAATTCAAAATTTAATCCTTTAATTGGTTAAATCATCATTTACAACACCTTAAACAAAAATATCAATTTCAATTTTGTTGCATTTCACCTATAATGAGTTATTGAATGAATATGAACACAATGGCCTTGATAAAATGTAACTGACTGTATGGCTTTGTTAACGCCAAAACACATAAAACACTTCTCATAGAGACAAGCCAATGGTTGTATTAAAAATTTTACAAAAGCAATATCTTACAATAGAAAAAAGAAGTAATACTTAGATATTTGTATAAACTGATTTATAAAAAGTTAAAACTTCTAAAAGTTTTAAAAAACTCAAATTTTCGAACTGTTACATTAGTTCTCCAGGGGACTGATTAAAATTAAGTCGTCGAGAGCACGAGCACTATCCTCATTCCAGAACTCTTTGTCTTTACCAGATAGCTGTGCCAGTTCAGCTTTTTCTCCTGTTGCTCGCAGGACACGTTATAGGTAAACTCTTCACCGCTTATGGACTTGATCTCCTTGGGTATCCCTCGTCTATTGGTCATCAG
>JANCMA020348497.1:0-11645 GCA_024336925.2 Zoanthus solanderi | reverse complement strand
CAAGCAAAACGTAGGTGACATTCACGTGAAAACACGTTAAATTTTCGTTACATATTTAACGGTCTCGAGTCACAATATACTGTAAACAAATAAAAGTCCGCTAACGGGAAAATATATATACGGAAAAACTACTTCATTACAACATGAAAATTACTTTGTAAGCCACTTTCCAGTTATAGTTTTGTGTTCCTTAACACTCTTATTACATGTCTACACTTTTACAATGAATCAAAACTGAACAGCTTTCGTTGTAACTATGACATGTCAGCAAACAATGTTGGCGTTGTTAATCTCTTTGTGAACTGCCATTTCTATCCAGTAAAATGTGAACGATAAAGTGAGTTTTTATTCATCAATTGATAATTACAACTTTTTTGCCAAAAACGTCATTGTTATAGAAAACTTTTCCTGCTTTTTTCTGACTATCATGAACTTGGTTCTTGGAATTTTTGTTACACTTGATAGTTTCTCTCCAAGCCTTCCGAAACTCTGTTGAACGGGCGCAGTAAATAAAAGAATTACAGGTGCTACCACAATAAAGACAAAAATGCGCTAAGAAAAGATACCATTGCGAATGTTCGTTAGAATTTAAAAAAACAACGTTAAAAGAGATGCGACCTACAAAACACACGATGTATGCCAACAATACTATCATAATTGTACAAGCAGATTTTACCAAGTTAGCTATTTTTTTTCTGGGACCACTGCTTCGTAGACTGTGACTTCCGTTTTGTGCTGTTTTCCGGAGAATTTTCCTCATTATTTCGCGCACTGTTAAACTTGAAACCACGATGGCTACACCCAAAACAATTACATTCCCCGGCAGGACATAGTTTTTAAAATTCGTTTCTGTTGAGTATACCTTGATATAATAACGAAGCGGTTTTCCACCAAGGTCTATGTTTTGAACAGGAATTGAGAAACATCCTGTAATGAACAGAGACCAAATCCACACGGCGCTGATAGCACAGAAAGTTTTACTGCGACTTTTCCATACCATGTATCGCATGGGATGCACCAAGGAAAAGTATCTGTCCACAACCAGCAAGAGTATCGATGCCAGATTCAACTGCATGAAAAGTACCGTAAGGAGAAATGTCCACAGCGCCACTGCTTTTGTGTGAAGTGTCTTTACGTCGTAAACTTGAATCGAAATTGAAAGCGGCACGTGGATGATGATAATCAGGAGGTCGACTGTTGCCAAATTTGTCAGTAAAATATTTGGCATTGTTCTGAGAGATTTAAAACGAAAGATAAAAAAACAAATGATTCCATTCCCCAACACACCTGAAAACATTAGAAGTAGGAAGAGACTTGTCTGAACTGCAGCAACTGCTGGTTTGATTGTTAACGTTTCGTTGGTCCTTGACATTTCGGCCTTGTTGCTGATTTATTCACCGAGTTAGTCGAGCTATCAGTGTCACTAACTAAACAGCTTACACCAGATATTTTAGCTTCGTCAAAATACAGACTCGCCAGACTATTTTGTTTTGTTTTGTTTTTTTGCCTCACAAATCATTTCCTCTCCATCTAAGAAGGATTTCGGTTCTATTGGTGGAGCTACAAGCATTGTACAGATTATTCACAAGGTGATAATCCTTAGAGTGCCCACCACTTCGTTCATTTCGTTTGAAAGTGTTTTGAAATAACGGCCAGATCTCCATTATAACTTATTCCCCGACTAACATCGACAGATGTCGATTCTCGCAAACAAAGGCAAAGCCAAAGGTTTAAAAATAATCGCTTGTTTTAAAGTACACTACTACTAATTATAACTTTATAGAGAAAAAGCTTAAAATTACCTCAGAAAGGTACAGATAAAGTGTCTATCTTTGATGATAAAAAAATTGTATCTAAATTTATTTGTTGATCCAACCACTGTTTTTTAATACTAGCAGTTCTTACAAAGAAGGAAGTGCTGGCACTTAATGCAAGGATTTTTAGTTTTCTTGGAATTTACTTTAATATATAAATGTTTTGGTTCGGACAGTTTTTTGTCGACATTTTCAACAATCAAATGAAATTAAAAGAGCATGAGACAGTGAGAAAAAGCATCTGAAAGAGGGCATTGACCATTGTACTAATTAATACTGCTTTAGTATTCGAACATTTGCAAATGTAATTTAAAACTTGTCTTGTCTGGTGGCTGAAAACAATTTTGTGGAGTCGTTTATTATTAAGGTGCACGTGATATTTGATTAAAAGAAAACTTGGTTTATCCGATTGTGAATCTTTAGCAATTTACAGCCATTTTAAAATAAATTTTAAAGAGTTATTAAAGTCCGTTTTTCCCAAACACTTTAGTGTAAATTTTCATTAAAATTTTAAGTCAGATTTCATAAACTTTTTAATGGCACTTCAAAGCTTAATTGTTCTAGTTTTGAAAGAATCGGTATTGTTCAAGTATAATGCACTTTACTATAAATAAATTTAAAATAAATGTTCATGAGATTCCGTGAACCTGTTTTAACGGATCAATAATCTCTTTAGTAGATAAATAACAATGAAAGAGTTTTTAAAGTCCTGATTTTTCCATACATGTTTGGCTTCCCCGAGGAAGGGGACCCCGAGCAAATGCTGGGAGCTTGAAAACGTCTAGTGCAATTGCCCCACCTACTGGGGCATCATTTCTCATCACTTCCCCCACCTTTTGGATGGTACCTGGTGCACTGCAACTCTGTAACATAATATATTTGAAGCTACCAACTGAACTTTTGTCGGGTTATGCTACCGTTTTTACAAACATCCTGAAAGAGTCCTGGCCCTTTGACCTGCCGTGAAATTGAGCTCTGCACAAAATGCTGAACTGCATAATCCTACTTATATGTTTTATTTAGCTCGATATGGTAAGAATCAACGATAAAAACAAAAGCATTGAATATTCAAAGACAAAGAGCAAACAAGCGGATTTGGTCATTGCTTGACCTCTCACATTAAAATGCCAATGAATATGACTTGCATTTCAATGAACGCAGCGAAAGATCGAGCAACGCAACCTAAAGATGGTAAAAAACAGCAATAAAACGAAAGAATATTAAAACTCTGGTTTAGTTAAGCAGATGATATTACAAGATGAAAATACTTTTTTGCAGTCTCCAGCTTGATCCGCAATCTTCGATTACCAGAAGAAAAACATTCTTAGTCTCAAATGTTTCGCGAAAATCCCTGCATTTACCCCAGAAGTGGGAACTGTGTACCTATATTTCCCCACATTTCCCCTACTTACGGGAAAATATTTATCTCAAATTCCCCACATTTTTACAAGACAAGACAAGACAAGACTTTAATTGCTCCTTAAACTACTTCGATACATCGGAATAGTGCCAGAAAAGTTCAATATTAATTTTGATTATAAAATAACATACCTTAATAAGGCGAAAGGTCTATGTGAGAGTGTTATTTCGCATTTTGTTACATTCACTTATGAATTTTGCGACATTTGGGGCTATTTCGTTAGTGGGACCGGTCAGTTTTTTAAATGCAGCTTTTTCTGATTCAAGGGTGTTTACCTTCCCTAATGATTTTCTATTTTGATAAAAATTTTCCCTTATGCTTTCATATCTGGGATAACGTAAAAGGAAATGAATTTCGTCCTCCATTTCCTTTTTACACACAGGACAAAATCTGTCTTGCGGTTTACGTATGGTTTAAGAAAACTTCCTTTTTCTATTTTCAAATTATGATCACTTATTCTCAGTCGAGTAAAATTAATCCTATGCTTTACAATTGTCAGGTTATCCAGGTAGCTTTCGTATTTGTATTCTGTTTTAAAAGTGCGATATACTCTCATTTTGTTACTTTGGTTTCCAGATCTCCCCATATCATTAAACATGTCATTTAACCATTTTTGAAATTCTATGTCATGGAGACGTTGTTTAAGATGTTTTTGAACTTTTTGTATACAATATAAATTTTTTTGTTGAACCCTTATATTTCCGTATAGCCTATTTTTTGTAACGAATTTTTACTCTTGGAGCTCCAAAATTCCTTTTTGTCAAACTCCATGATTTCATTGCAAAAAAGATATGTAAGATCTGGCGTGCCTTTAGCCACGAGCTTCATCCAATACTTTATGCTTCTAAGTTTACTTTCGAGTCTTAATGGGAATCGTCCTAGTTCCCCTCTACAGGCGTTATTTGTGGAAGATCTGGAAGTTCCTAGTAGAAGTTTACAAAGCTTAACGCCTCATACACACCCAACCCCTCATACACACCCCACTCCTCATGCACACCCCACTCCTCATACACACCCCACTCCTCATGCACACCTCACCCTTCATACACACAATTTTAAAGTGTCTATAACGTTTGAGAATGTTTTTTATTTGAAAAAAACGCGAATTTTTCATGAAAATTGGCGCCATTTTGGCTCTCCAATTGCCAAGGATTGTGACGTACATTAAGGAACCCTGCTTTTTTAGTGCAGGAAAAAAATGCTTGAAGAAGTGTTGCAGCGAGATGCAGTAACAAAGGTGACATAAGAATAGATATAATTCCAATGTTTTGGGGAAACAGAGTGACTTTTTATTAAATCTACGTCACGATCAGCGGAAGGGATTGACCAAATAAATGTAAAGTTTTCTTGATTTTAAACATTCATGAAAAATTAGCGTTTTGTTCAAATGAAAAACTTTTTTGTGGATGTCCTAAAGTTTGAAAATATGTTCTTTTTGATAAAAAAAAATACAAAAATAAACGTTATAGGCAATTTAAACGGGAAAATCATTTCTTCATCTAAATCGATCATTGAAAATACATTTTAAAGTTTTTCTGTTAATGTATTCGTATATGTTATTGTTTTATCCGTTTAAATAGCCTCCTGTTGCTATCTATAAATATATCTTTTCTAGCTTTCATTCACCATTATTAAGTAGGTCTCTTTTAACATAGTTATCGTTTTTAGTACCTAATTTGTAGTCTGTATGGTTAGCGTTATGTCAATGAATACATAGCTCCTAGAGATAGTCTTTATTTTCATTCGGATATATTTTGGCCCTTTCCCATGGCAGAATGTCTTCATAAACCTGCAAGCTATGCTTATTTGAAGATGAACATTGAATGCCTCTAAAATCCCCTGGGTTGCCTTGTAGTCCTTCAAAGATAGACTGCCTTACAATCAGAATGGTCCGAATTCTTGCTAGCGACATAACTGTGTTGAATAGAAATTTGAGTTATTTTTAAATTTTCTCCCTTCAAGATGTTGACTTCTGAACTCCATACGAAGTTGGAAGAAGTACAGAGTCTTCATCTTAGCATCATGGAAGACATTTGTACCATGATTGATCGAATCGATACCGAAAAGTTGAAATGCATTAAAGAACTTGATTTCAAGAAGCTCAGCAGTTCACAGAAACTTAGGTTCGTAGTTAAAGATTAACTATTTTTAAAAACAGTCAAAGTAATCTTTTGCTGAACAAAGTATATGTTATATATATCATCAAAGCTACTCAGTTGAATTTAATATAAAATTATTTTGTCTTTTTCCCAAAAAACTGGCTCAGCCATGAAGCAACAGTTTTAATTAAACTTCAAAGAAAAACAAGATATTTATAATATACGTTTTTAAAAGATATTCCGGTCCATGGCCTTTTAAACATATTTATTACATAGATATGAGTGTTTTATCGAAAAATAGACAACTCGTATTTTTCATACGAAACTACATCCGGGATACGAGTGAGATATTTTGCATATCCTCACTAGTGAAGATATCGCTGACCTCATTCCTTTGTTTTTCCTTTGTTTTTGTTTTACACGTTGGTTTGAACATATGAAGTTTGTCTTCGAGTGGAAAAAATATTTCACGAGTGAGTATGTATAAAATAACTAATGACTGAAATTGCCTCCTTGTCTCTAGGTTCAGTAATTTAGCTAAATTAAGGAGAAAATCATAAGACACTGAGCTTGAATAGCCTAAGGTAGTCCTTAGAATATAGTAATCAGTATCTTGTAATATATATTGTATAACATATATTGTAATATAGTAATCAGTATCTTGTAATATATAGTATCAGTAGCTTGTTTTTAAGCCAATCACTTGTTCCCAACAGGAGTGGGCTAGAATACTCTAAGTGAGGTAAAACATAGGCTTTATAGGCGAATCTTTTGTGACGTCATTTGTTTGCGTTTAACTATGAACTGTGATCCACTTACCCAGCAAGACAAAATGTTCTGAATATTGGAAGAACAAGATAATACTAAGCTTTCCAGCGATTTGAGTCCGATATCTCAAATAACACGTATTTGGCGCGGCTTTGAAAACTCGGTGTTTATATGAGCTCATTAAGCGTTTTGCCACCCAGCCTAACAGCAAGTTTTGAAAATCTTTAATTATAACTCAAAAGTTTACAAAACAAACAAACAACAGAACTAGCAAAACTATTTCTAAACAATATTCCTTCATTTCGTACACAAAAATGATAACATTTTGGATGTTTAGAGAAACTTGCTGCTTGGCTGGGTGGCAAAACGCTTAATGAGCTCATAAAAACTCTGTAAAATTTCGAGTTTTCAAAGCTGCACCAAATACGCATTATTTGAGATATTGGACTCAAAATCGCTTGAGAGCTTAGTGTTATCTTGTTCTTGCAGTATTCAGTGCACTCTGATTTGTAGCCCAACCAGGTGTTGAGACTCCTGAAATCCCATATGCTATGAGCTAAAAATGTAAACAAAGATTCGCCTATAAAGGCTAATCTTAACATCTTGTGGTATAAACTTACGCAGCGCAGCTGCCTTCGCACATTTAAAAACATCTGAACCAAGGAAAACAATTGAACCGCAAATTGTATATTATATGTTATTCTTTAACTTTTAGTGCCATGTGAATCTCTACAGGATTGCTTTGTAGATTCGTGGTTCTTAATTTGTCAATCAAGGATATGTTTTGGAGTCGGTATTGGTTTACAACTTTGAGCATAATTAACATCTAGCCTTTGGCTGGCTTTTTATTGTTGCTCACTATACCGTACTGACGAGTCCCAAAAAGGACGAAACAGCTGTCTACGGTTAAAGTTGCTGGCTTAGTCCGAGCTCTTGCTCATATTGATTCACTGACAAATTAATTTCAACTTAGTTTTCCAGCCTTGCATTTTATTTTACCGTTTCATTACTTGAAATTTTTTCACTCGTGCAGTAAAACATGGGAGGGAAACGCTGCTAGAGACGTGTTGATTGGCAATCGACACTGTTTCAGAGAAAACAATCAGCTTCTCAGTGGTTGGCTCTTTGAGACTGAAAATGTTGAAGATTAATATGGGGGTAGGGATGGAGAGGCTGGAGTAAGAGTGTGGGGAGGGAGGTTGCTAGTTGGCTGGAAAATTTGGGGCAATTAATAAGTGGTATACGTGAGGGTTGGGGTGGGGGGAAGGGAAGTGGTTATAAAAAGACCCAAGAATTGCTGTGCGCCTACGTTAATCTTAGTAACTAGAGGACGGGGTAAACCTCAAAACAAAGCCAGTTCACAAGGTAATCGTTTATATTTTATTTATAAACTATGAACAAAACTATAAACAATGATTACAATAAAATACAATCCTATTACAAAATTACGTTCATATTAAATATTACAACCTAACAAATTATTGAGGTCAGATCAAACTTAGCCTGCGCCGCAGACGAACTTTTGTTGTTAAAGTCCGTCTGTGAATCAGTGTAGGATTTCATGTTCTACATCATGCTCCATGATTGGCTTCTCTCGCCTTCTTTTCGAACTTAGTGTTTTCGATTCGCCAATCACGCGGCTCGTTAAAATCACAGGGCGAGTGGAGCCAATCAAAATTGAGTATTTAACCGACCCACGAAGCATGATGTAGAATTCAAAATTCTGCACTGATTCGCAGACGGTCTTAATTAGCATTTATTGAATCTGAAAACCGTCTGCACGTAGGCTAATTGAACTTAGGTTTCATTGCATTACATATATCGTAAATCAATGGAGACACAGCATCCCGGTCAGTGCTTTCACAAGCAACACAAAACAGGGAACTTTGATTAAAATAAATATATCATTTTCTATACTTTTATCAATTTAAACTACGTTAATTTCCTTTGATTTTAGTTATATTAACCTAAAGTTAGCGGACTTGTATCTTTGAAGTTATATTCCAATTTTCTACAAGCTAACACTTGGGACGTTTTCTGTTTCGGAATTTGATTTTTTTTTTTTTTGGTTTTCTATAGGGAAAAACTGTTTTTGGTTGGTTGGATGACAGCCAAATAGGCAGCCACCTCTATTATCACGGACTGTCCTTTATCAAGAAACAAAATGGCGGCCTTTTGCAGGAAAGAACTAGGCCTTCTTTACTACAATTAATTTGGATGGGTTTACCTTTTTACTTAGACAAAAATGATGTACCAATCAAAAGCGATTGCACTGGAGTTTCAACCAAATCAAGCGAAACCGGTAGTGAATAGATTCAAAAAATTTTTAAAATGCAACCTAAGTTTCTCTATCATATTCATAATCTTTGACATTGACTATCATCACAATGGCTTATTTAATGCGTATTATTAAATAATTTCTTTCTCACTAGACACTTGAAAGAAAAGCAGTTCTAAACCAGGATAAATATATAGTTTTTCGAGCTAATATAGACAGTATAGGTTTGTTTCAAACTTTAAATAAATTGGCTATCATACAAAGGTTTCTTGAGTGCATGGTTTAAAAGAATGTAATTTCATCGATTAATCATATCATAATAAATAGATAAATTGAAGAAATCCTTGCGGAGCAAAGTCGGCGAAATAGAACGTGTAGTTTACAGAAATCAATGTTGAAACTTTTAAGATAATCTTATAGTTATACGGTGTTTAGCACCTGATGTTTCGAGGGTTGAGTATCTTATGTAGTTATACGGTGTTTAGCACCTGATGTTTCGAGGGTCGAATCTTTGCTGCTTACACTTTTTACGGCGATAACCAAGAATAACCTTTGAGTTAAAACTATAAAACTATAAAAATGTTGTTAAAAACTAAAACTTAAACAAGAGGAATTTATTATAATTGTGTCGGCATGTAGAGATGAATTCGGCAATAATTTTCATATTCCTTCTCTTTTAGCTACAAACTCTGAATTTTAAATCAGTTGCCTGACGATCGCGTTAGAGTTAGGTAAATTACACATTACATGAAATCCATTTGCCATGAATTTAAAGACAATTGAGGACAAACAGAATCGTGATAGATCACTAGATACTAACATTCTTATCTATTTAGCAAGTCTGGATTCGTTATCTGAACTGAATGAATCTCTCTGCCAATACGTCTTTGAAAATATTCTAGCATGCATTAATTTCCAACGATCATCATATCTGTGAACTATTCGTAAACAGGACACCTGAAAAACTTCATTTACTCTGCTTTGTACATCACGTTGTACAGGTCGCCCCATGCCTAATCTATGTACAGTTCCCCGCGGCCACGCTGTGTACCCGGTTTGGGTTGCACTAAAGTTGGCTTTGTAAATCTTCTACAAGGCCTCGTAACAGGATCCACCATCATCCTAAAACCAGTCATCTTCGTTGTCTACATCCATCCTAATGCTGTCCAAAAAGCTCGATCCTTTTCTTTCCATTTTAACTCGCTGCTTCTTGTATAGCTCTTTCTTCTCCTGCATGGTAAAAATTATTTCAATCGGATCTCAGCTTTATTGATTTGTAAGCAATATTTCAAAGTTAAAATGTTTGTTCGGGCTGATATAAGTTTAGTTACAAAAAGAATAACAAGAAGTTGTTGAGTTAAACGATATTTCGGACGGAATCCACCTTCCATCATCAGGTTTATTACTAACCGAAGTTAACGCAAATTTATATAAAGATTTAGTTGGCGTTTTTGCACATAATTTATATTACTAGATTTATAACAATAGATTCATGGGACTGATTTTCCTAGTCATTAAGTTAACTTCAATTGGTAATAAACCTGATGATGGACGGTGGATTCCGTCAGAAATATCGTTTAACTCAAAAACCTCTTGTTATTCTTTTTGTAACTAAACAATATTTCAATTTCATTTGGCAAGTTACACGTGAAGCCTTCAAATCTTGTTTGAAATTAACACCTTAGTAACCGGATTCGGGAACAGGACTCAATTACCTCCTTGATATCAATGTTCACAAATTAGCTCTTTTTGTTTAGTTTTTTAGTTTGTTATTTATCATTATGGTGTATTCTTGTTTCACTTGATTATCAAATCTCGATAATTGGTTAGGGATTCTCACTAGCTGCACGTCAGAATGCACAAAAGTAAGCACTTTCTTTACAAAAAGGTCAACAAAAGCTCCCTTTTAGTTGCTGTTGATTGTCACACTATTCTTTTATATTTCATACATGTCTCACCATCATCACCATTACCATCATTATCATCACCATCATCATCACCATCACCATCATTATCATCACATCATCGTCATCATCACCACCATCATCATCACCATCATCATCATCACCATCATCATCACCATCATCATCATCACCATCATCATCACCATCATCATCATCATTATCATCACCATCATCATCATGACCACCATTATCATCATCAGCACCATCATCATCATCATCATTATCATCATCACCATCATCATCACCATCATCATCATGACCATCATCATTATCATCATGACCATCATCATTATCATCATCATCATCATCATCACCATCATCATCATCATCATCACCATCATCATCATCACCACCATCGTCATCGCTCCATTATTATTATCACTATCACCACAACCAATATCTTCATCATGTCACCGCACCACCACCTACAACAACATCCTCATAATTACCACTATCATCCTCATCACCATCACCATTGTCACCGTCTTCTTAAACAACTGCCCTGAGAAATCTTTACCCAAATTTGAAGGCACCCACTCCAATACACTATCTTATGAAGTTGTTATTGAGAACAAGTTTACAGCGAATTATTCACAGGACAAGTTCCGCCACTTCTTTCAATTGAGGACTTTTTTCAGTACTTCAAAATATCTAATGCCCTGTGAGAACAGATTTGTATCAGTGTCTTCAACACAACTAAGTACCAACCTTGACAGTCGTCATGGAGTCGGTCCGGTTTCGTGCTGCCGAAGATGGCCGTTCCGTTCCCGAGCCTGGACGATTCGTAACTTTCACTCTAGTGTTCGCTTCGTCTCGCTGTAAAATACCCAAATTAGTATCTAAACAAATTACGTAATTATGTAAGATGAGAGGTCGCTAAAATTTAAATGTTGTTTAAACCTGTTGTAAACCTAGCTGATTCAAAATGTATTTTGTGGCGAGATTATGAGTTGAAAATTAACCTGACTGATGGCGTTTTGAGGCAATTTTTTTATTAACTATGCACACTTAAGGGAATATTATATCACAAAGTAATGACGTTTTGAAACTTTCAACCATTCAAAATAACCCATTTCAGATATACGAAAACTTTTTTTAACCTATACATGTTTCGACATTGTCACAATGTCATCTTCAGTAGAAAGTGATAAAACCGTTACAAATTTTGAATATAAAAACCTAGAATGATTGACAGCTACATACTTAAGAAATTATAATCTGAATATCTTAAGTAAAATTAGGGTTAACTTACAATCCTAAAAGTAAGATAACAACTAAAGAAAAAAAAAAGGATTGTAATTT
>JANCMA020348392.1:0-11646 GCA_024336925.2 Zoanthus solanderi | reverse complement strand
AATGATAATGATAATGATAATGATAATGATAATGATAATGATAATGATAATGATAATGATAATGATAATGATAATGACTATGCTAGTCGCCCTCATTGCAGTCTCCGGACGGAATTACAAGGAGGCGGCTCTACGAGATCGGACCGAAAGCATTTAAAGGCGCCTCTGGCAGCCGCTACACGATCCACGCATGACCTCGGAGCACAGCACCACAGCCAGTTGGTGTTAGCTGTGAGTCGATTTTAAGGAGGGAGGAAAACCGGAGTGCCCGGAGAAAACCCTCGGATTCAGGTTGAGATCAACCAATAAATCACCCCACATGCGCCCCAGGCAGGAATCGAATCCGGGTCTTAACGGTGGGAGGCGCCAATGTTTACTACTGTGTCAACCTGATATCCCTGTTAAATACCTTTAATCAATAGCGATTTTATTTATACATCTGTAAGCCACACCTTGCCTAGGTTCAGAAGTCATCAGTCTTCTTTCAGGTTCTTTTATTGACTTTTGTTTGTTCTGTGTTCTTGGAGAGAAAAAAACAATAACATTGAAAACAAATAAATCCAAGAGGTAACCTCTAAGAGCTGATAAAAATCAATATATTATCTTAAGCACGTGTAGTAAATTCCCTCAGTTGACAACTGTACACTATACAATATATAATAGAACTGGGCTGGACAGCGGAACATATTTTGTATTGGTGCGCGAGCCAACAAGCGCCGAATACCGGCGCGAGTTTATCTCGAGGAGTTCGGGGGCGTGCTCCCGTAGCTGGTAAACTTTGAGACTTACAGTCTTTGTAAAATGCTGGAAATCCCTCTAAATTTAACAATCACCAAATATCATCTCATTAAGTTTTCTGCAAGACTGATCGGAGTGTACTTCACTATTATTTTACCATCTTGTTATTCATCTAATTGAATTAGATAGATCAGCAATTAAACTGATGCAAGAAAAAGAGAGGAATTTTGTCTAGTAATATAATGTCTTCTTCAGGCGAGTCAGGGTAGATAAGATATTTTAGTTTATTAGCTTTTTTAACCTTGACGTAACGCAACTGAGATAAGACTCCACAGATTCCTCGGTATATCGTTCACGATAACCGTCAGGCGAAATTAATCACGAAATTAGCATAATAACAACTGTCGCGTCGGTCACGAAATTAGCTACATAACTACAACGATTTCAGTGATATTTCGCGAGTGTGTCTTTATGATAATTTCGTGACAGTTATCACGAATGATTATACCGATTCCTCTTTTTAGAAACATTTTCTCTTTTTTTCAAAAAATACAATCTTCTTTGAAAAAATATTGGGTAGCTGGAGCCCTCCCACTACATCTCTGCTCAACTTTCAAAATGCAAAGGTGGTTCTTAGTTTTATGCAAATCAACAACTAATCAACGAGAAACGTATGGCGGCTATGGAAACATCATTTCAGAGAAGCACATATTTCAAAATGTACAGGTATATACGGCTCAAATTAATAATAATAATAATAATAATAATGAGCGGGTTTACACAACCAATTTTAATCATGGTTAAAAATGTGTAAACTTTACCGTGTAACTAACTTGCGGTCTAGTGTGCACGCAAACAGCGAGACTGGCTCAGATGAGAAATTTATATGGCTATCAACATATAGATTCTGATTGGCTAAGAGAGGCAATTGCACGGTTAAACCAAGCATGTCTACTGCTAAAGATGGGTTAATATCTGAGCTGTTAAGAGGAATTAATTGCAGTTGCAGAGGAACGGTCAAAAGTGTCCAACCCACCCAGTAATAATAGTCTTTATTAGTAAAAATATATCACATCCATCCGTGCGATATCTACAAGTTCTGAAAAAGTAAAATAAATACTAATCTATTCACAAAAGGTAGAAGCAATACAATAAGAATAATTATTTGCTACATAGACATCTATTTATAAACACAGATTTAAACGACTGCTTCGGACTCGGGGGAAAAATAAAGTTGCGAATTAAGTACTCTCATTTTTTTAGATAGTAATCCTTCTCCATAGCTTATTGTCTCTGTTGTTCAAAATACTGGAAATGATATATTTCGCCGGGTAAAAACCTGATTTATTTGTCCTGGCTAGCAACCTATCTATTGACTAAGACGTTTATCATAAAAGCAGCATCCCAATACTTCAGTAGCATAAGTGAATACAGATAAAACTGTGAAATAGCAAATCAAACTGTTTAGTTGAGTAGCCATAATATTTACAAACTGTCAGAATATAGAGGAGACGGGCTGCCTGCTTTCTTAAGTGGATTATCAATATTGCGTTTCCTAAATTGGATTATTTCGAGATCATAGTTAACATTTTGTTATGGTTGTTGTTGAAAAGTTCAGTGCTTCTTCACCATCAGTTTAAACTGCACCAAGGCAAACCACAAACAATCGAGTTAGTCTAAGATACATTAGGAGACCTGTTCTGTAAAGATATCGGTTTACTGTGGCTTAGATCTCAGACTGCAGGTGCCAGTAAACATGTTACCTGAAGGGCAGGCGACTCGAATTAAT
The DNA here is from genome assembly GCA_024336925.2 of Zoanthus solanderi. Taxonomy (NCBI): domain Eukaryota; kingdom Metazoa; phylum Cnidaria; class Anthozoa; order Zoantharia; family Zoanthidae; genus Zoanthus; species Zoanthus solanderi. The sequence continues at coordinate 9,119 of JANCMA020348392.1, read as the reverse complement.
AAAAAAGCAGCGATTGAAGTTAACCGAAGTAAAAATGATAGGTCGTCCTTTTGGAACAAGCTGTCAAAGAAATTAATTCATCTTTTAAAACCTTTTTTTAGAAAGAATTCATATTTTAGAACAAAAGGGTTTTTACTAACAACATCAATAACCGAGTAACTGCAAAAATGTTTTACAAGAACTTTGTCTTTGATTTAAATGTGCGTTCGATGAATTTGAAAAATATTAACTCTATTCCAAGCAGAGGAGAAAAAATAACTGTATAACTATTTTGTTTGGCGAAACCCTTGAAGAACCATGAAACTTCAGCCAAATATTTTCTAATACAAATTTTAAATGTAATTAATTTTTAAAAGTGTGACATGATTCCAACAAAGCATATCAGTTGTAATAGGAGATTCGAAACGCAAAGATCTTTATGCTGCTTTTTAAATAATCCTTTTAGCAATACATTATTTTCCATAACATGCTTTTCTGTTATTTCAACTCAAAGACGCATCACAAGTAAATACCGCAGTTATTAGTTTGAGGAGACTTAAATCTTTGACGACTGAGCACCCAGTAAAACAGATGGCCTCGTTGACAACTTTATTCTCTTTCAAAGAGTTCTAAAAATCGTTATCTTTATTCAATGTTCAAAAAGCTAAGCACAAGTAAAATATGTAAAGCTCAACACGCAACTTGTAAGTATTTGAAAGGGATTTTAATCTTAGTAGTATTAATCTTAAAAGCCAGATGTTTTTGACAAATTTGAACAAAAGTCAAAACAACTAAACAAGGCCCGAAATCAGTTTTTTGATCAAAATTTAGAGTCTATAAAGAATAAAGAAATATTTGCATGGTATGTTTAAACTGGTTATATGTGGGAAAAAACATTCCTGTAAAAGACGAATTATTTGCAATAATTACTGATAGTTATCGCCCACCTATATATATCATGAACTCGCTTCTCATCTCCCCTGTTACTAAAAAGATGATAACACACAAAAGATGATTGTACAAGCGAATATATTGCAATATTTTAAAATTTTGAATTGGTTACTTTTTTTAAAAAATATATATATACATGTGTTACTGATCCAAATCGGCGGTTTAGCAGAAGAAATATAATAAATTTGACTGCAGAAACGACATTTTTTAATTTTATCATTTTTAATTGAAACTGAAACTTACAAGTTTCGAGGCGTCTTGCTTCTTCTTCAGAGTATAGCCGTTAGCCAAGTGAAAACATTAAATGTAATTTAAAGATAAAAGAATATTAAATAATGCTGTACTAAACTAAAAGTGATTGAATATATTCAAGGAAAGATTCATTGCATAACTTGTTTGTTTAAGAGACTCCTCAAAACATGTAAGTTTCAGTTTCAATTAAAAACGATGAAACTAAAAAATGTCGTTTCTGCAGTCATATTTAATATATATATGTATGTATGTGTATGAAATGTATATTCCTGTTTATTGAATTGAACACAGGATCTTTGTACTTTTTGTTAGAGTTTACTTAAACAGTAACACTTATAAATTATGACAACAGCCTTTAGCTATAATCAGATTGCACCGATTTTCCGCATTTCAAACTGGTGGTGCATACAAAACTCCTGCACCGCAATACGCTATGAACAACACTGATCGTATCGTAAAATCTGCCGCAGCGGAACAAAAGCCGGTTTCTACGAGAAACCTGCCCTCTTGAGTTTTGAATCTCAAACACATTAGATGATTTTAGCATGTAGAATGACTCTTTCAGTTGCGGGACTTTGATTAGATCAGAATTCCATTTTAAGTGTTATTTAAGTCATGGCGATGCAACGTTTCTGAGAATTCAAATCAGATTTTAAGTTTTAAGTACTTATAAATGCAAATAAAAAATGTTAATATAGTATTATATAGATTTATAGAAGTGTTTCAAAAGTCAGTTTTGTTTCCATCATTTCGAACTATTTTTGTGGTTGCTATATTTAATGAGGCATTCCAATGGGTTTTGGTGACCAGCGACATTACTCCAAAATTACCATTTCATTTTTTTTCATTTTTATTTTCATTTTTAGATAGATAGATAGAAACTTTATTTACGTGTCGAGAAAAACTAGCCGAGGGGCAAGCCCTCTAATAACAAAAAGCATTAAATTTGCAGCAGTAACTCACGATCACTGACAATCCATTTTTAATCGTGACAAAACCAAATTTTAACTTTTAAAACGGTTTTGATAATCATTTACTAAAAACTAAAATTGATGTAACAATGTTTCTTCTGACATTATGTTACACAATACAAAAGCAAATTTTATATTTCTGAAGTACTTGATAACCATAGCATTTACATCAATCACTTCAAAAATATAGAAGCCCCCTGAATATACTTTACAAAAGTAGCTTCGAAAAGAAGCCCATCTTGAAAAGAAGCCCATCTCGAAAAGAAGCCCATTCAAGGCCTTAAAGAAAAGAAGCCCATGGGCTTGTTTTAATTCGAGGTTTTACGATATCTTACATTCGAAACGTCAGTTCTTTACTAACTACTTATATGGTGATGATCATAAGCGGATTTCAGCCTCGAGTTATCTAAATTAGAGTTGTTCTAATGAAGGACTAACCAACTCTAGCTCTTTACATTATACTTACGGTGATAATCATAAACATTTCAACCTTGAATTGTCTAAATTACAGTTGCTTCGACGAAGGACTAACGCTCTAAACATCAGCTCCTTACACTACTTACGGTGATAATCATAAACATTTCAACTTTGAGTTGTCTAAATTACTATTGCTCTGATGAAGGACTAACACTCTAAACATCAGCTCCTTACCCTACTTACGGTGATGATCATAAACATTTCAACCTTGAGTTGTCTAAATTACTATTGCTCTGACGAAGGACTAACGCTCTAAACATCAGCTCCTTACCCTACTTACGGTGATGATCATAAACATTTCAACCTTGAGTTGTCTAAATTACAGTTGCTTCGACGTACCCGGTTCAGTACTACATTCAAAACATGTCATTTTATTGTTTCACCGCTACGGAAACGCAAAAGAAAATAACACATTTTATCAATAATGTCAAAAGTAATTTGTCTCTGTATTCAAAACGCAGGAACTTGGACGATTTCTCAAAAAAAAAATTGTATTTGATGTTGTAATTGAATTTAACAATGGCGGAAATGCATACCCTATCTTTCTCTCGGCAACGAGCTAAGTTTTGATGTTTGGTTTAATAATAATAATAATAATAATAATAATAATAATGATAATGATAATGATAATGATAATAATAATAATAATAATTTTATTAGTTATAATGTTCCTAAGCTGATACTATTAAGGTAATAAAAAAAATCCCAGTTCATATTTCTGAGAAAACTGATGGTTTATCCGTGCAACGCTAAAATAACTTTTCAGGACAGCATATGAAACTTTGTCACTAGTATCTAGTGGAAGTTATTATAAGGTAAGCAGGGTACAGGCCTTTCATATCAAGTCAACTCTAAAAAGATTACAAAAGCGCCACAGAAATGAACCAAACCCAATGAACCTGGAGGTTTTTCGCTAACTAAAGGAAAAGAAATTTTTTTTTTGTTCTCTCAGAACGCTAATTTTAAATTAATTTAAACTTTAATATATTGTAATGAGTAATGTTCAGAAATTTCCACCAAGATATAACTTATACGAAATATGGCGATTACATGTCTGCCGAGCAAAAGAAATGATTTTTGAACAAAGAATCGCTTCCTCTATGTTTAACAAATCTATAATGGAAATCTTATTCAAGTGAAGCTAAACATGATATGTACCTGCTGTATTTAAGCGGTTTCACATCCCAACATTGCAAGAAATTAACAGAAACGTCATAAAAATGACAAAATATAGGAACGCCCTGCTTGGTGTCAGCTTGCTTCCATTTGAAAGCGCGATTTCTAAGTTGAACCACGTTTGAACTTCGATGTTCAGACAATTTCAATATTAAAAGATATTTAAAAATTGAGCAAATATTAAGAATGGTGTATCCCCACAGCGTCAATCTCTAAATATGTAATGCTTCTTTTACGAGTCTCTAATGGAAGTCAGTCTTGATAAAACCGAGTACCACATTTTATGTACCTGCTAAAGGGTTTCCATGCACACTCCGCCCGCAACACAAGAATGTTACAAAAACCTCACAAAAAGTTGTCCTGCCTTTTCTAAAGGGATAAAAATGATTGAACTTAATATTTTAACGGCAATAGGAACGTAGTCACAAATGCTATAGAAAGCTAAATAACACATACATCCTAAACGTTAAATTTTTGAGATACTTGGATAACAGGTCAACAAAAAAGATTTTGTATCTAAATATAGTCAGTCAGCTTTGTGATATGTTTTTGTTGTAAACTGTAAACACTAGAATATTTTAACTTAATCCACTATTTAACCGGGCATTCTGACAGATTATAGAGAAATAATTAGGCAAAGCACGATAGCTAACATGCAATTAACGTGTTCATTATAAATTAGAGATACGTTTTGCAGCTAGACAACTTAATATTGTCAGAAGACTCATTTAAAAGATGTTTGTTTAAAGACATTTTTGGTCGTCAGATACTCAAAGAAGCGTTAAACTTTTTCTTTTTAAAAATGGCTCGTGATTTTTTTATATTAACTCTTCATTCTACATACCATTACAATAAAAGATCTATTGTCCTCCATTCCTCTTTTCACAGTCAAAGTTGTTCGTTGACGATATGCCAAAACCCGAACCGGTTACTATACGGACATTAGCCAACATTGTGACGGGGAGATAGCCTTGAAATTATTTTATCAGTTACTTTATGCATTAGAATTATATGTTTCTTTGAAGAACAAAAATTTATGATTGGCACTGACGGCGATTGCCTTATCAGCTACCTCGTGTTTGTCCTAAATATATCTGGAGCCAAAATTTTGTAATATTTATTTGTAAAGTAAAAGAAAAAGTGATGATTTTTAAGCGAGTATTTGATATTGGATCATAAGTTATTGAATAGAAATAAAGTAATTATTTACGGCTATTGAACTTTTTACAATGTTTCTGCTCAATTTACAAAATATTAGGAGAATTAATACAAAAATAGACTTTACAACAAAGCTTCACAAATTACGATACAAAAAATAACGTTCTATTTGAAAAATGTTTCTTTTCGGGGCAACACAAGCTTTTGGTTATTTTTTTTAAAACATGAAATAAAATTCATGTTCATTTTTGGCATTCTATAACTTTTCTTAACTTCATTTGCAGCAATAGAAAAGAAACACATGTCGTCTTGTATTTGTAGGCCAATTATGAGGTTCCATTGAAAATATATAGTTTGCATTATGAAAGATTCTCCAAAAAACAAGTTTGAGAATATCAATAGTAACTTAATCTCTACCTTACTTGAAATTCACTTTGTGGCATTATACCTTTCGACACACTGGCCGAAATTGACTACCATGATGGTATTCGTTAACACTCTATTCAACGGCCGCCAAGCTGCAGTCCCATAAGCGCTGTCAGGTTTTCACTATTCGCACTACTGCGCTTTCTGATTTGCAAATATATTTTACTTTTCAAGAACTTGTATATAAAATCGAACAACTCTTACGCAATGAAGTTCCCACAATTTAATTAAAAAAAACTATTCAGGAACTTGAAGTAGTTTTAATTCTAATGGCTTATATTAAAAAGGTTGAAAACAATTTCAAAATCCGGAGTTGTTAACTTGTTCTTGAAGCACTGCGTTGCATTAGCAGTGTTGTTCTCAAGTGTATTGCGCAATCGTTTTCCTATTAAGAACCATCTGCTTGAACATTGTTTACTACGATTGTAAGTGGATTTACTTTTTTAGCACGTGGCTTGGCAATATTACAACTTGAATCAAGAACTTTCAAACTGTTAAAAACAGTAAAATTTGTTGTTCGGATTAAATATTGTACTTGTTTATCAGATAGGTAATTGCTTTTGGTCTTTTGGTAAGCTTCAATGCGTGTTTCTTAACAAACTGTAAAGCATTTGTGTGATTAAAATGCGCTCAGAACAATTTGACAGATATAAAACCGAGCTAGAAAAAAAATCCTGTGCTAAACTACAGAATAGGCCCCAACTGTCGGTAATTTATTCCTGCGCATTCGTCGTTCTTTAAAAATACATGCGCAGCTAAATCAAGAACAATAGCTGCGGGGTATTCTGTAGTTACTCTAGCTAGCCCAATTTATGACTAGGAACATGAAGTGCACAATCCTTACAACAAATCCTTTCTTTTAATGAAAAAGCTGAAATATAACGAAACTCAAATACTGTAACTACTGCCCTTTTAAGTGACTTTACTTTTATTATGAGCTATCTTTTACTCCTCATCCAGTATAAAATGCGCATGCGCGCTAGTAGCTATTTAGAAACCCCTAAAACAGGCACTAAAGCCATGCACATAGAATTAAGTTTTAGATCAGTTTGTTCATCAACAGCAAAAAGGTAGATCTAAAAACTGTGAAAAGCAAAGAAGAATTTAACATAGCAATGATATCTAGCAGTCTAGGTAGTCAAAAGTTATATTAGTACAGTTATTTCAAAACTTCCGGGAAAATAAAGAATGAAATATACAGTTCCGAAGAACATCTTGGAAACTTAATATTCAAGTTAAACAAGATAAAGAGAGTACGTTTATATTTCGGTTTTACTTCAAACCATCATCAAGAATGAATTACAAAAAATACAAAAATCATTACAAATGTACAATATATACCGAGAATTAGAACAAAGCTAGATCTTTGGACGTTTTTATCCCTTTGTTCAACTCTGGTTTTAAAGATTTTATGAATAATGACTCCAAAAAGCAAAGGTTACTGAAGCGAGGATTCATTGTTAGAATAGACGTGTTTCTTAAAACAGCATTCCTTAAGTGGTGTTCTTCGGAAGTGTATTTATTCTTTATTTTCTCCAGTTGTCGGCTGGTTTTGGACTTTGGACTTGCGGGAAAATTCACACAAAAAAGTGAATGATGTACCACGTGAAAATAGACTTGTCAGTGAACCAATATGATTCGGAGCTCTGAATAAGCCAGGATCTACAATCGCAGCCAACTGTTCATCCTTCTTGGGACTCGTCAGTACAGGGTAGCGTAGAATAAACCGCCAGCACGTATGTCCAACATTAGTCAATTAGGTCCAACATTAGTCAATTAGGCTAAGTTTGAAGTTTGCATTTACTAGGTCATGTTACGAGTGAGTTTGTATACCGCATGCTTTTATTAGTACGCAAGATAATCAAGTCAGTACTTCGTAAATGAAGTAATTTTGAAAGAGGAACTTGCACGAAAACAAAAAAAAAAACATTCACGGAGCTCAGGATTCAAACCCGCAACCTCCGAGACGCCGGGCCACTACAGCGCTCTAACTGAGCTATGAAGCCACAGCTGTTGGGAGCAGGTCAATTTTCGTGGTTCCATGACGCCACTCAAAGACAAAGGTGTACAACGATTATTGTGATTAAGTTTGTATCAACTGAGTTATAAAGAGACGGCTGTTGTGAACAAATCAATTTTAGGATCCGTCAACGCCACTCAAAGTGTACAACAATATTGTGTTTGCAATTAACATGTTGTTTTTAAAATGACACTGGTAATCTTCGAGGTGATGTCAACAATCAGTTAAATATTAGCAAACTAGAAACAAAAAAAGGAAATTACACTTCAACACAATTCAAAATGACCTAAAGGGACTTAACAACACGTAATGCTTTTACAAGATTCAAGAAACTCGGCTTCCTGTCTTCGCTTTCAAAAATACGTTGGTCGGGAAGATCATTTGAGAACCAAGTTAGAAATATGAACTTGAAAAAAACCATCACTGTTCTACAAAACGTAAAATGTCAAAGTTAATGATAGCCTTTTGAGAGGACTTTTTCCAATACCTTTCCCGGTCACCCACCCGAACTGGTAAAATGAAAACCAGTAGCTCTTTTGTGAATTTGATAAGTTATACTTGGATCACAAGGACAAATCCAGTCAGTAGTTACAGAATGAAAATGATAACGAAGTTCATCCGCATTTTTCCGAGCGCCTATCACAAGTAAACCGCGCTGTTGTCTCCAAAAGTGAACGTTTCTTAAAAACTTTCAAGAACTAACAAGAATCACATAGTTAACAAAACATTAAAAAATGTTCAAAATTGCAAAAATAAAGAAGAAAGACACGTCTCATATCACCCGTTTCAAAATATCTTTCAAATGTGTCTCTAAAACACCATTCGAATCCTTCAACCCAAGACTATCATAGACTATCTTACACTGAACAGCTCAGGTGATACTGAGAACATAAAAAAAAGCGTCCCTCAGAGAGGGCGATGTATTACAACAGTTATGAAACTGGCTAAAAACCTGGAACGTCGCCACCTCTAACTTTAATGACTCACATCTTAAGACAAACGATTTAGTTTAAAATGTTTTCTAAAACATGAGTTTATTTTTTCCTTTGCGCATTTTTGTTCCCTTCAAAATAATGGGCAGCATTTTCACATTCTATACTTATCCAATCTACGTTTATTCATGTTTATATTTGTCATACGTTTTGTTGCTACTTCATTAAACGGTGCTCATTATACCAGCTCAGTGGCTTTGGCCAATAGAGCTACATTTTAAAAAGACTGAAAATAGAAGAAAACAGCAGTACACTGAGTACTTCCAATGTCTATAAACAACTTGTATAAAATAAGATAGTTTTGTTTCTTACATAACAATATGGAGCATATATGTTACTTTGTTAGTCAAGACTATCATAATACACCGCTGTAATTCACCGCATACCGCGCAACTTGTTTTTGTTTTTAAACGTATCGGCTTTAAAACACCAAGTGTTTTAATTGATAATTGTTCAACTATATTTTCGTTCGTATTTCATTCTTCTTTCAAACCAAAACATACAGAGATAAGTTTATCACAACATTTGGATAAGTTGTTGTGTCCAGCACCCTGGGAAAGGCTACCACTCCAAATCTCAGCTCCTTACACTACTTTCGGGGATGATCATAAACATTTCAACCTTGAATTGTCTAAATTATAGTTGCTCTGACGAAGGACTAACGCTCTAAACATCAGCTCCTTACACTACTTACGGTGATGATCATAAACATTTCAA
>JANCMA020348286.1:0-11647 GCA_024336925.2 Zoanthus solanderi | reverse complement strand
CATGATTAGATAGTACGTGCGTTTTGATTGGTCTACAAGTGTGTTTTTATAGGGCTTTGAAGCACGAATATGACGTGGGCAATATGATTGGCTGTCTCCAAGTTGTGTAAATTTTATAGTTTTATGAAAGAAATAAAATTATACACACGCGCTTCGTATATCGTCTTTCTATTTATTTTAAAAGTGTAAAAACAATAATTTTATAAAAGAAATAAAACATGTTCTCCGTGTCTTCATAGCCTGGTGAAAACCTCCAACTTGAAGAACATTTTTTATTTGTTAAATAAAACGAAGGCGCGCGCGCTCTTTTCAGTGATAAGAAACAGAAACCCCCGGTTCCGCCGCCCTCGTACGAAATTCAAACACTGCTTTATCAGCTATTCTGCACCATATCTAAAACAAACAAAGCAAAAAACAGTTCTGTTTCCTGTCTAAATATTAGCTTATTGAGTTATTGCCTTTTCATGGAAAAACCGGAACATGTTATTGCTGGGCACCAGGCCAGCATCAGTTTCAGATTTTGTCGTGTTGAGCGGATGTTCGGATCTCGACATAACTTTGCCGTTCTTTGTGTACTGATCGGACCAATCATTGGTCGACTTCTTTTCTTCAGGGTCTGGGTCCCCCAGTTGTCAAGTCACATACTTTTACTGTGCCATTCGGTAACGGTAGGAATGCGAATAACGGAGGCTGTCTTTGACAGGGAAACTCTTGCCACAAAGGTAAGTGTATTTTAATCAAAATTTTATCATTGTCGTGTTTACTGAAATGTAAATATTTCGACAACTTTGTTTTAGTTTCATGGTCTTGTCGTTTGCGTTTTCACTTTCAGCGTGGACCGTGCGTGTTCCAACTAATTGTCCAAGACTTTCCAAGGATCAAGAGATAAATTGTTTAAAAAAGTAGTAATTTGCATATTATATCAAATAAAGTTACATGATTTAACCCAACTGTAGCTGGTGTTAGTAAAGACACCTAATCAACACCCCGTCAGCCACTGCGTTAGTACAGTGATGAACATAAGTAGCTCGTCGAGATTAGTGTTGTGCTCGATCGCTACTCTAGTTCGCAGAAATGACAAAGGTATAAAAAACTTGTGGAAATTAATTTAATTTCAAAATGTAAAAAAATAAATAAATAAAAAGAGTTGTAACTAGCCATAAAACGCAAAAACGGAAATATATGGCGCCAGCATTAGCTTGCTCATTGCAACATTTAGTTTCAAACAAAAACAACCTTTTATAAATAAATTTTTCAAAAAAAAAAACTTAAGGCAGGAATTTTGCCTGAGGGAGGAAGGGGATTGGGGGAGTGGGGGGGTATACTCACCAGAATTTTGGGTGGGGGTGTGCAACTGGACCTGACCCTCTTCTAAATTTTGATACCCTGTTCTGTGTGTGTATTTGGGGAACTAGACAAAGAATCATCGCCTATTAGCAAATGAATTTTAAGCAGAGGTCAGGGTTGTGAATCAGGAAAAACTTCACGCACATCAAAACTCAGTAAAACTAATTCTCACTGGGAAGAATTTTTGCACCCTGTACTAAACGGTTTTTAGACATTGCAAAATTTTATACCCAGTACTAGACAAAAATCTCCCTGATTTATACACCCTGTTCTATACTGGATGGTCTGAAAACCCTACCCTGAACAGCGGTACATACCCGTATAGCCGGGAGTACCCTCCAGGATTAATTTTGGACACGTTCATTGCGTGACCTTCTCACAAAAGAACTGTTTGACGTAATATATTATTTTGCTTACGCGTTTTTGTTTGGACAAAAGGGACACTCAGCTGCTGGTGTTTGTTTTTAAATAAAACATTTACGCCACAATTGGCTAACTTTTTTTAGACGTTTTTAAAAACCAATATTTTATCTGCGTTAGGATCAGTAGTTTTGCAAACAATTAGTTTTTTTCTGGAAAATTGAAATTCAAAAATTTTGGAGCTGTTGTTTCAAGGTCAACAGGTACTTTTATTGATGCAAACGAGAAACGGACATTTGTAGTCAAGCGGAAGTTATTTGTTTTTTTAAAAAAAATGTCGCATGTGTCTCATTTATTATTGTCTGTGCGAAGGTTAGAACTTTTACAGTTCCTTATAAAATTCCTTGTATTATGCGGTATAATTATTGGTTCTCTAGCTATAAGGCCACTGAAACCTGTCTCAGTTTATCATCAGCGCTCTCTACTGATTTTGCTAGTGCATAGCTGAACTTTTTACATAAAAAAAAATGAAAACTTTTTCCCTATTGCGAAACCATTTTAAAACAGAGTTTCTAACAGTTGGTCTGTTAGAGTTGAGTCCGTTTTATATGCCTATACCAAAGAGTACATTAAAAATATACAGGATGAATAGAGTAGATTGTATTGTAATATGCATCGTATCATGTTAGTGGTGTAGATTTACTTCCAATCAGACTCAGTAGTCAACAAAAAAATTTAACCTAAAAAAAGCGTCTTCTTTACTTAGTTTTGAAAAAATTATGATCATAAACCGGATATTTTTTGAAGGGGCTTAATGCTAGTATTAGTAGAGTGTGGGGACAATTTTAAATTACAGAACCTTTGTCTGCAGGCGACCAAACAATGAACAAAATATTTCCTAACCTCAAGTTTCTATATGCGGAAAAAAGTAAACATCAAAATCTAAAACGGAAGAATAGAGTCTTACTGTTCGGAAGTGACGAACATTTGGTTCTTCTTTTAACTTCTGTACTTTAAAAATAGGCTGAAGAAGATTAAATATGAATTGAATAGTGAATTTATAAAAAAAAACTATCTTAGTGCGCCAACTCTAGGAACTGGTAGTTGATCATAGCCGTGAGTAGTGCAAGGAGCTGACGTTGAAGCGTCAGAGCCACTCAAGGTTTATCTATCGGAGATAAGATAAAATGTTCTCCTCAAGTTGCCTAAATTACGCGTTGAAAAAATATTGAGCCAAGTTTTAAAAATCTCGCATTTCTTTTTTATACAATGTTTCTGGTTAAGTCACTATGAAGTGGTTTGGTTGAGAACTGAACACTAACTAACCAATCATGATTAAGCTGCGCTGGGAAGCTTATCAACCAGTATTTGGCTCGCTTGGCCAATATTCAGCGCCGTATTATATAGAAAACCGGTTCTATTCTGTTATATTATTATTTGTCCACCTCACGCAAATTATGCACATGGCGAACGCATGCAATATCTACATTTAACAAATAAATGTTGTAATATCGAGGGTTTATATTTACCAATATCCGCTGGTGTGATTGGCTGCACTAATTGCGTGTTTGAATTCCGACAGGTCTTTATCCAATCATATTGCCCAGGCGATTGTCAGGTAGTACTTCAAATCATCAGCGACAGCTTCGCACGGCGACAGACGGCTTTCGTCGTTTGTTTTCGTCAGTTTCACAACCGGAGTGTGGCTCTCAGTTTAAAACATTTAGGCATTTATCACTCTCGATTCGGAGGATACAGCAAGAAATGATGCCGTGCAGGTCGAGATCGAAAAAACGGCACTGCGTTAAAATCTTAAGGTTTTAAAAATCAAAAATCGGTTATGAAAATGGCTTTTGAATTTAATCCAGGTAACGAAACGAGAGATTTGGAGTCAAGCACACAAGCAGGTTATCAGAAAGGTGTGGAATTTAATCGTATGAAAGAGCGACTGCAATACAGAACCAACCGTGACTCAATGCACGTGCCAAATGACAGTGGTACATCCGTACAGCAAATGCCCTCTCACTTGGATAACATGCCGAGTACGAATTCCCCTAGCAATAATCTTCAGGATTTGGCCACAGAACAGCTTCAGTTTGTCAAACATGAACCAACTGAAACTCCGAAATCTGCAGGCGAAGCCCCAAAACTCGATGACGAGCGGTTACACGATCAAAACCTTGTCTCTGAGGAACCTCTTGAAATACAATGCGGCGAAAATTCGGCCCTGCTATACGTTTCAAAGCTTTGCCAAGGCAGTAAAGGACCTTGTATTTTGTATAAGTCGGAGTGGCTGACGCCAAACGAACTGCAATACATAAGCGGAAGAGAAACTGCGAAAGACTGGAAAAGAAGTATTCGCTATAAAGGAAAATCGTTAAAAAGTCTAATCGGAAGAGGTCTCATAAAAGTCCATCCACCAATCTGCGATTGTTTAGGATGTAGAATCTCTTCTCCTGTGGTAAGTTCTTGAAAAATAATTTCTAATCATAATTTTGTTCGCCGTTTCTTCCTACCTTTCGCTTCCACGGTAATTGAATTTCGTGACCAAAATATAAACTCTTGATTTAAATTCATAGCGTTTTCTTGCGCGTGCTTTGTTAGTGGTATTAATATCCAAAGATGAAAATAGTTTTTAACATTCTAGGTTTTTCGTTTGCCAGTCATTTATCATAAAAATAAGTCAGACGAAGCTTTAAGTTTTTGTAAATTTTTGTGCTTTTAGCAAGAACTATATTGACAAGAAATGAGAACAAAACAAGCGCGGTTTCTTTTTTCATTTCTAAATTCATTATTGTGCGATATTTGAAAACGGTCGGCAAAATATTGAAAATTTAAATTAGTTTCTTGCTCGAATTAGCACCTGCACAATTCGAAAATGGTTTTGTTCAGCATTATGTGCAATAGACAAGCCTTTGTTTATTGTACGACAAAAGTTTTCAGATATGAAAAATTTGTGGCTAGTAAATCGGGTTGGACGGGAGATTGAAGCCGTGGTATATCAACCATGGCGAATGTGTCATAAAACAATACGGCGGTCGGAAATACTGGAACGTGTAAAATAACTCCTACGCGGTGCGAGTTGTCTGGGTTGTTCAGGATGGTTCTCCCAAGTCTTGTGTGTTTTCTATTTTGAATCGCCCAAGCGCCATACTAGCAGGATATTGCAATTTCTTCACACCTGTTGGGTCGAGATGATGGCGAAGTTTCTTTAGCGGCATTTCTTGTTTATTTTTTTTTTGCGGTTATCAAGCGATTATTTCTTGGCCAAGGTATGCAGCAGACACTAAGGCCGCTAAACAATGTAAGCGATTCATGGAGATAATTGCTTTTTCGTGCGGATGGCACCGAATGTCCGCGACTAGCTCGTTACGTAAAGAAATCATTGTTAACATCAAGTCACCATGGAAATACATCAGCACACAGCGATAGTGAATTACCACGACGTCACGGCTCCACTTACGAGAGCGTGCTGGATGTCAGACGTGCTTCGCTATATCCATATTTTACCCATAATTTTGTTCCCAAGAGTCTAAATACAAACCAGATCTAAAAAAAAACACACAAGCGAAACTTGGTAATTATCTGTTGCATTATATTGACTTTATTCTTCATTTCCCTTGGTCTTGGTCAGCCTTGCAACAATTGAATTTCATTTAGCGCCGTACAATATCGAGGTTTGTAGCAGATTCATATATACCATTCCTTCTGTGGATGACGACCTTTCAAAACCTAAAACTAGGTTGCAGAGTGCAGGGAAATAAAGCATTTAGTTAAAAGATTAACTCAAAACAAAAAACTCATTTTATTGAAACGAAAGAAATACTGCTAATGTGAACCGGAAATTCTAACGCTTTTCGCTAAACTGTTGGTTTTCTCACTCAGAATAAAACAAATTTTAAATATAAAAAGCGGAAAAATAGTGTACAGCATTTGCTTTGTACAGATTTTGATTTTTGTATTCCGGAATGAGTTTGTAAATTTCCTGCGAAGGGAATTCGAGAGGCGGAGTCATAATACTGATTGATCAAAGGTTCTAAAAGGTCAGCTGTCACGCTAGGCATCAAATTGCATTCACTCGCAGGAGGTCGAGGTATGTTCGTGGTCACGGCAAAATGTACGAAATTTTATCACGTACGCAAAGAAAAAAATTGTTTTGACTCTTTCGTAATGGAGCATTGGAGGTTGGTCCTGCGTAGTATTGTTTACCAAATATAACGTCGAAATTTCTATTTTGAAACTTTCCGGTGGGATAATTTGGGGTTTTATCCGCAAGACGAAAGTTTGTCATTTGAAGAAGGAATTCCGTCCTGTCAGTACTTTAATTGGGTTCGTCATCTTTGTAGGTTTCGTTTTGCGATTTACGTCAAAAGCAGATCAAAGTGTCAGATTTTAGTCAACAATTGCTCTTCGTGAATGAAATTAGGAATAATTACTGATAAAAAGGTTTGTGTGGTCGAAGGGCACATCTGATAAAATTGTTGGCTTATAGCTAAAGAGATCGGACATCTTCAACCTTGATTGCTAATGCATTCAACCTACGTAAACAAAAAATTCCTTTAGAAATATTAAAATATCTGATAAAAACATGACCAATATTCGTTTACAAAAGATACCGGTGAGATGTATGTCTGCTACAAATAACTTTAACTGGTGGTCGTTGTAAAATTTAGCAAATCCGGAAGAAACAATTTAATATTCAGCTATTCATATATTTTTTAATGCAGTTTTTTTGTTGATAAAACTAATGATTTGTGAAATAGACCATGATTGAATGGCGCGTTTAATACCTGGTAGCTACAAATTGTCTCAATGAATTTGTCGACATTTGATCGCGAAGCTAACAATTGGTTTTATTTCTACATTTTGCAGAACCGTGGTCGTCTGGCAAGCAAATGCAGTCTCTCTCCAACATCTCCAAGGAAAAGAAGAGACTCTTTTAAATCTTCCCCTGCCTGGCAAACGGATGGAAGTGTTGACCCCATAGTTTCTCACAGACATTTCTCAGCGTCAGATTTGGATCATTTTCATTCCTCGTCAAAGAATGGTCTTCCGGAGTTAAGCTCCTCCAGGGAGTCCAGCTCATCTACCTCAGACTGTTCGGAACCTGCAGACGAAAGCCCCTTTTCACCTGTGAACAAGCGTGCTAGAAGTTCGTCGCCAGAAAATTTTGAAAAATCCGCGGCGATTAATCGTCGAAGAAGAAGTGACTCATCGCACGCGTTGTGCCTAAATACAGGTACAGTGTCAATTAATGTTGTTTTAAAAGTGTTTTTGTCTTTCAATTTTTTCCCAATAGCTTTAGCTCCGCAGATACGTTTTTAAAAATACTTACAAAAGAATGTTGGAAATTGCTAGTATTTTTTTATTACTAAAAAATAATTGCTTTTTTGGCAACGCGTGGTTTTGTGGTTAAAATGCATAAATAATTATTTACTAATTTACACAAAAACAGCAGGCAAATAAAGGGAGTGCTGAGTGGATTGTTCAGTTTTCAATACAAGTCTACAGATTCAGTTCATTTCAAAGATTTAAATTTTGCTGAAATGCACTCTCGTTTAAAACAAAAAAAAAAAAAATCACCTTGCATGAATTTGTTTTATCTTCTCTCTGATAATTTTAAAGAGACAAGAAGTAATTTTCGCTCAATTTTATACCAGCAACAGAAACCGTTATGAAAAAACTTTTGGTCATGGAGAAATTTATAAACCATATCCCCTACTAGTTATCTATATATCGCTAGCGATTGAAAAGTTTCTAAAGAACCAAAACTTGAGATAGCATCACTTACAGTATTCTTTTAAATACTTGACTTTCTCATCCGAAAGGAACCGATGGTCACTTACTGACGAATGCAAACTTTTTAACACTTGGATACATAGCAGGCACTCCCGTGAGTTTAAAATGTGAAATAGAGTAAATATATTTTTGCTTTAGCAGTAAATATTGACGGTTAACAATGTTTGCGAATTCATTTCTTGAAAGACTCGCTGTCAAACATTGTTTAATAATAATAGGCGACGCCGACGTGAAGGTTTTGAAGTATTTTTAAGAACAGACACAAATACATGACTTTTTCCTGTTGTTATTTACTATTATTAAAGTAAAATGCAATTGCGTTTACAAAAAAGGTAAATATGGGTAAATTATCGTAAGAGAGAAGATATCAGTGAGTTTTGAAAGCGGACCCTATCAGCCGAGTTTCATGATAGAGTTCCTTTGTCTTGTCAATCCTGGACTTGATGCGGGAAGATACTTTAAACAGACAAGTGTCGATCGCAGAATTTATAGCACAAAACCTTGTTATAAGCTGTTGTTCATAATTTTTGGTGCTTTAATTTCATAACTCTCTCCTCAATTAATATTGGTAATCCGATGTACAATAACCTAGCTTTGTTTTATTAAATATAGAATCAAAACGTAAAAATTGTGATATTGATAGGTTTAAGATTAATAGGTCATCACCAACATTTTTAGTTTTAAAGTCATCATATTTTAATCAGCAATGTCTATGGCAAACTTGATGCATTTTAGTTTTACTTTGGGTATCCCGGCGCAGAAGTAATATCATGGGATCTCGTTGAACGATTAAAACTTTATATATATTAAAGGCTTATGCGTATCGGCGAACAGGTTTAAAGGGGCAGAGCTGTTCTCAAGGAGGCTAACGCACAAAACACCATCTTATTACACATTTGAAGACAATGATCCAAAGGTTTTAACTCTGAGTAGTACGTTGTGTAAGTTAAAAGTGTCATAAATGTGACTGACACCGTAGTACTGAGTAGAAGACAAAACAGAGATTCCCAAAATTGACAATTGCAGTACCAATATTAAAAAATATAAACATGTTCAACTATTTTTGTCACTAGACTACCGCTTGTATAAACTCATCGAATATTTCATTTTTAATCGAGACTGGCATTTTTTCTAATAATATTAATTCTTAGATTACGGAGTATTCGGTTTAATATTTTGAATTAAAGCGTATTTGACCAATAGTTGAAAACTGAAGGAAACGGAGTGGTTATAATTAAAAAATAGAATTTTTTAGCTGCAAAGTATTTTAAATTAAGGTAAAGATCGTTTGAAACAATACAAGATGTCTTCAAATATATATATTAGCATTTACAGACATCAAAGTAAATAACATCTTGCATATTTTCGGTTTTAATTGGTGTTGTCTTGCTCTGACACTTAAATTTTACCAGAGTTTACCTATGACCAGAAACACTTTTATTTGGCATCTGCTCATTCATTGTCTAGTCTGTTGGTTCAAAAGGTTTTTTGTAGATTAGGTTAAGCAAGATAAGAGTAAGTTATTTAACAATGGAGTTTGTCACGATTTGATGTAGGACGCTATGCGAGGATCTTTTTTTTGGCAAACAAAGAGGCATTTGTTTTCTCTTTTCGTCCTCTTGTGGTTTCTAAGAGCTTGTATAAGTGCAGTTTGTGTGATGGGCAGATATCTGAGCACTTTTAATCTGAACTACTTAAGTAAACTGTAAACTTTTAATTTCTGTCACTGGAGTAACCACGGCTGTTTAGGATCAATATAATAGTGTAGTTTGACTTAGTTGACGACTCAGTTGTAATTTTAAACTGTACCAGCCGATTTGTTGCTAGCTTATTCAACAAGGGACGATTAAATCTTGTTCATCACGAAAAGCGAAACAGAGCTAGCTTTAACAAAGTTTTGATGAGGAAGTAAATATAATTCGCTGTATTCGGTGACTGCTTCATTAAACTAGAATGCAAAACTTATAAAACCTCGGTCAACTTTGTCGTAACCTTGTGACAGTTGCTGGGGACTTTGCCATTTCAGTTCTGCATCTGCGGAATGTAGAGAAATTTTATAGTTTTAGAATTCAACAGGATATCCAAAGTGGTTCAGAATATTCAGAGTCTTTGTGCAATATTTTACTACTTTTTTATTTGGAAGTTCAAATCTTTATATCATTAGAGTTGATAATTTCATGAAATGCATAGATTTCAAAATTTTTTGAAGTAAAATGAATGAACATGCTCATGACAAATTTCAAAAGCTTCCATCTTGACAGACGCTTAAAGCTGTAGGTCTTAACGACTGTTTTTTTTTCCGGGTATAGATCGATGTGTTTACTGAATGAGCGACAGGGCGTTATGAGTTATCCATTACTGTGAACCAACACTGTCAACGATATGTTTTACATGTTGTCTAATTGCTTTAAAGTAGAAAGCAACTAACTTCAATTTTATAATTATTATTTCTTGGGTTTAAAATTAACTGTTGAAATGCAAGTTTTTCGCATTTTAACTATCCGTTTCTCGATTGAATGATTAGATAGGTAGAAATATTTTAATATTCGTGGTAGTAACTAGTACGGAAGTTTATTTCTACTAAAGAAGACACAAGAGATAAGGATTGCTGTAGTCAACTGATTGTAGAGTTGGTTATTGCATGATAGCCGAGACTGATTCTCAGTTAATTACGACTAAGTTAGCCTATCATAGAGTCGGAAGGGCTCTAGGGACTATGCTACGCCCCTTTGTGATATCTTTATTTGCTTTTCAGTCCAAGGCATACGATTGATTTCGGTTTTATTTTTGCTTTCTTACGTTACTGTTTGAGCTGGCCATTTAAACAGCGATGGTTATTTGTAGAAAGGACAACAAATTCAGTGAACGTGCTCAGCATTGTTTTTGATGCTTATGACATCAAGGGCAGGTTCTTGTTCAATTTCTGTCAATTAATCAAATCTATTCAACCGAAACATAATTTTGGCATAATTTTTAGAGACCCTTTTTTAAAGATACCCCGGAGATCAAAACGGATTGTATTCTTAATGATCTGTGGATGTCTTGAAAATAGAATACCCGTAAAAACGCCCTAAATTAAAAAGCTGAACACTCGTGGTGTTTCGTGCATATTTCCATGGCATACGGAACCCCTTAGGGGTAAATCAAGATGTTGTTGTGATGCCAATTGTTTTTATTCAATTAAGCTCCGCCTCTGTCGCCTGACTAGTGGCTAGGTGCCATCAATTACGACGTTGGTGAACTCCAAGATGGAAATCTTTACTAATGTGTTGCCATTAACATGCTTGCAAATTTCAACATGTATCTTATTTGGCCCTTAGTTATAACCATACAAATTCATGTTTCGGGAAACTCTTGACATCTTCATTAATCTCACTTGTTATGTTTATATTTCGACCAACAAAGATTTCTTAGAATTTTTTAGATTGCATCGAAAGTCATTGTGTTTGTACACTTCAGCGTTAGGAAATGCGTTTTTAAAGAAACACAATGGCTTCTTCATACATAACAACTAAAAGATTCTGAAAAAACTTTTAACGTATTTCAAAACTTTGTAAACTGAACATTTTCGTGGTAGTCTGGAAAGAGATATACCGTTTTCCTTATTGTGTATACCATTACGCTCAAAAATAGTCAGATACTTTTCAAGTAGTATTGAAATTTCTTGAATTTGAAAACTTGAGCAATATAGAAAGATACGTTATTTAATTACTTAAATCAGTATTTTAAAAACATGTATAACCTTCTTCTATGTCATTGATAATCTGCAGACACCTGATGAGCCAGACCTCTATGCAATTGCACCTTTTTGTACATAATTAGAAACGCACTAGATGTAAAGGAAGTATGTTTCCATTAAAAGAAATTTCGCTTGGTACATTGCGTGATAGAATTTTGTTTAGTTTAGGACTAAAAGATATTGTTGTCAAAAAAACCGTGAAGTTTATTTTAAAAGTCTTTATTGTTTGCTAAGAGGAAATTGTTTCTGGATCTAATTATAGCTTTGAAAAAGGTTGGTGATAATATTAGCGTTCGGATTTTGTTCGTTCAAACTTTAATGTTTTTAATAGCACCACCCACAAATTATCCTGAACTTTATATGATAATTAAAAAGTTGTAGGAGAGGAGGGATGGGAAGGGG
>JANCMA020348285.1:0-21516 GCA_024336925.2 Zoanthus solanderi | reverse complement strand
GTACAAATCAATGTATACACAAATGTACCACATACGGTACATATATTATTTATATTGTCTAAAATCAGTAAAGATATGTTAAGAACATGTTTAAGAACATTTGAGGCTGATATTCCTAAAATACTTAAGAACGTTCAGCCTCAAACGAAAAATTCGACGTTCTTATAAAAAAAAAAAAGTGTACGCAATATTCTAGGTCAGGAAAGCCTGGGAAGAGGCAAAAGATTCAAGATAAGGAACTTAAATAAATGCAAACTTGGAGCAAATTTGTCAATGCTATTTCTCTCAGGTGAAGAGAACCCGGAAAATAAAAACAAAACCGATCAACTTCGGTGAGATCATCCGTGGTTGAACGAGAGGAAGGAGGCAAATAACATTAATTATTCCAAGAACTGGCGTTTGGTTATGAGAGTGTATGTATATGCTCTTGCAGTTTTGCAGGGCTATTAAGCTGTGCAGTGGCTGAAATGAACTGAATTTTACTTCTTGCAACACGTTACGCAACAAAAAAACGTTGAGAGAAAGACTCTGTTATACTAACAAACAAACGCAACTTTTGCGACACAAGTTCCTTTCAAAACTAAACAGTGTAACAGCGTCTTTGTTAATCCGCGCACGGTTCACTCCACCGAATGGCGGGAAAAAGAGGCGCTAAAACGGCGCGCGTGCCCAGCAGGCTATTCCCGTAGCTTTTTCTTGCTTTGCCCTTCAATTGTTTTAAATCAATTTTTCATTAGCGTTAAAATGACATGGGAAAAACACAACAAGACTATATTTTGTTGAATCTTTTTTCTGCTTACCACGTATCTGGCCCAAAGGCAATATATTATTACGGTTCTCTGCACATTTTAGGGAAAAACACAGAAATGTAAGAGAACAATTTTCGACTATCACTATTGCTCTGTGTGTTATTAACAAAACTCTTTCCTTAGTTTACTACATGTATGTCTCCCTCTATCTTATAGAAACACGCAGAAGATGTAAGTAATTTCGATGAAGAGTTTACGTCAGAGGAGCCCATTCTAACGCCACCTAAAGACGCCAAGTTGCTCTCTCAAGATGATCAGGTAAGGATTAAACAGATAATTATTTTTTTATTCTTTAAGCGAAAAGCGCAAAGCCCAGACAAACAGTCTAGAAAAATCCGCTTGTACTAAAATGTGTTATTTAGAATTTTTCCTCTAAAAACTCTTATATTGTTTTAACGAGAAATTTGAAGCACAAAAAAGGACATTTTATTAGATAGTTACCAATCAAATTTCATGAAGTTTATCACAAACTTGAATTCGTTTAGTCTGTGTTTAGGTCCAGATTTGAAATATTTTTCCTGTTTAATATTTTTGCATAACTTGTTAAAAAAGATTCAGTCGAAGGAAATACGTCAAAACGTGTATCTTCACTTGAATATTGACGTAATGTTTGAAGAAGCTCGATGCGTTCAGTTTGAGAACTTCTTAGTCCAGTGTTTCACTTGTTTCTAATACTTTAGCGTTTAACATTTGATTCCCAAGACTTATAAATTTTATTTTGTACTGCTGTACCTCTTTTTCCTCAATAAATCAAAAGATATTTAGGCTACGTTTACACGGTATCGGTCAAATTTTTGACTGGTCGAAAACTTGCACGTTTTGGCGTTTCGTTTACACGGAACCAGCCCAACCGTACAAATATATGACCGGCTAGCTATACAATTTTTCGTCCAACAAAATTGAGGTCAAATTTTTGTCAGGTGCCGTCAAAATGATGATCGGTAACGTGTAAACACTTAAACCGGGTAAATTTTTGAACGATTAGAGGTTGTTGACGAGGTTACTCGGCTACCTGGCTGCACAGCGCATGTTCACGTGGTAAATGGCTGACAAATAACCGCGGGATCTAAGTACAATTTCAAATTAGCCAGTCTCGTGTAAACGAAAGATATTTTCGTGCAAAAAAGAAACGATTCCGTGTAAACAGTAAGCAAATTTCCGACCGGTCAAAAATTTGACCGGTACATTGTAAATGTATCCTGAGTGTGCCAAAAAAGTCTGTGTGAAGAATAAGTCTTCTCAGTGGGTTGGGAATTTCGTAACCACAGACCACAGACCTGCTGAGGTTCTCGCCGAATTTGCGTTCCGAACTATTCCAACTAAAGGGGTTGAGCTGAATGAAATCCCACAATCCTTTGCTCCATGCCTCTCCCCTTCCCCCCTTCCCCCCTTCCCCCCAACACACACACGCGCGCGCCCCAACACCACCATGACTAAAGAGTGCTTCCACCGAGGTTCAAGGTCCTGCCATGGTACTGATTATACGTTTTTTATTTTTTTGCATTTTAGTCTCTTTTCGCCGACTTTAACTACACCGCAGACTGGTGCTGATCCAGATCAAGATATATGAATATATATAGTCATTTTATACAGAGGTTATCCTAGTTAGCTGGTGATTTTATGAAAATAACGAAAGTTTATTATCATCTGTGTTTTTCCATTTTAAAAATAAATCTTAATACTGTGTGTTCTGTTCAGAAGAATCGGATTATTTCTTGTTTTCGTCGAATACCCAACACTGAACTGAATACTGGCACTATGAAGATAGGAATATGATATCTTTGAAATCCACACAAGCTTTTTTTATCTGTTCCCTTCACGAAACCTAAACTTATCAGTTTCTACTTTCTACTGTCCAAAATTTTTTTTTTTTTGTAACGTAAGTGTACGTTTTAATATTTCCTCTTTTCTTCATTTTTGTATTAAGGCCGGGCCTACTAACTTCTATAATGGTAATATAGCAGAGATAAAAAGCCTCTTAGTTTTTTAACATTACCATTAGTTACAGAAACATACATGTTTACATAAATAAACTTACTGCAAAGAGATCGGTACATCATACGATTTGTACATTAAAATGTTCATGAACCTTATAACAACACTTTTATTTGTCAAGCCAAAGAACTCGTATCTTTAACATATATTTCTTGAAACTTTAGTTTAGTTTAAAATTGCAAAAATGAATGGTATCATCAAACAAGATCAGTACTTCAGCCTCTTGGAAATGTTGAAGAATGAAAGGATGTTTTCGTGATTTTCAGTTCACTAAAATGTGAAGGTTTTCATTTTTGAGCTTGTAGGCAAACTATAAACACAAAAAACTATATTTTTGTCTGTAAATTTTTAGAATCTGAATAGAAATGAAGAAATGTCGAGCATTGCTATTCGCTACATTAGTATGTTTTTTGTATCATTCATTATTGTACTTTTAAAAAGTTATTTTGTCATTTATTTTTAATTTTAGACAATAATTATCTACATCATTTAAGTTATAGAGTAACCGTGGGTGAAAAAAGTACTTTCTCTCAAATGTAGTGAAGCCCTAGGACATTTTACTATAAACAGCATGAAAATATCTTTACCGTAATCCCGCCATCTTGGAATAGTTATTATGGCTCATACTCGGAAAGAAATTCTTTTTTTTTTTTTTTATCTCCAAATGTCCGAATAAACTGTTTCACTTTGGAATTTCCAACTAAGGTATATTAATATGAAATTTATAAGCATAAAAATAATCGGAGAGAAATTTACACATACAAAGTTAAAATGTGCTCAAAGTATATTTACTACAACTGGGGACTGTTCAAGATGGCGGCATCTCTTTGAATTTAAAGTGACTAATAGTTTGCATTTATAGCGAACTTGTTACTGTTTGTTGTTTTGACAACTAAACCGTTCTAAGTCACTCATCGGCATATTCCTTTTGCGAAAAACTGAAAATCCATTTCAACAACTCTACTCGGCCTTACCCCAAGAAAAATACTGTTTTAAAAAACTGCTTTTGAAGAAACGCTGCAATAATAGTCTGATTTGAATTTTATCTGATTGTATATATTGACTATATGAAATGAGAGCAGGCAGTGTTAATAATATGAAATTACAGCAAAATGTTGTAAGTCGGCCCTCATCTTGAGCTTAGGAGTTGTATCTTGCCTTTTATTGCAGCCCAATACAAAGAAGCTTCAAGTAGGAAGCTAAATAAATTTTTTCACTGGAGAAGAACAAGTTGAAGCGTGTTTTCATTTTCACTCATATTGGCCGGGACAGTTTCAGAGGTTTTCAGACTTATTTCTTATATAAGGGGAAGGGAGACGGACGGGAGAAACTTCTAAACAGCACAATGAAATTCAGCTCCATAAAGAACATGAAGGATCCCAGACACATATTTAATTCAAGATAGAATATTGTGCTTCTTATTATTACAGAATTGTTCGTGATCTTTGTAATTGTTAGCACTGATTATTATCCTGGGCTGCCCGTGCTAGTTGTTGCGAGCGTAACGAGTGAGCACCAACACTAATCGCGATGGGCTACCTGTGTGGTTGACCGACTACGTTTAGTAGCCAGTTGCAAACTCAATTTTTGGACTGCCTAGCTGGCGAGTTTCGGATGATTTTGTGAGCAGGTAGTACATCAGTCAGCAGTAACAATCCTGTAACCATGCGTAGGACACAGCGTGACTGACCGCATGCTTTTGTTTTAAGGTCGCTGAAGTGTTTTTACGGGTTTGTGAAGTTTCTTGAATGTCTTATGGTTAATTTTGTGCTTTTTCCGCGAGGAAAGTCCATGTCAAACGCTAATTTCAATGTTAATGGAAGTATTCATCAAACTGATTCTCGTTTTAGCGATGTTTCTGAAGGAGGGCAATGTGCTTTAATCAATGTGCTTTAAGAAGCCTTTCAGCTCTGGTTTCCACATAATCGTCCGGATCGTCCCAATCCCCTTAGTCGTCTCAAAATTGGTTCGGGCGATCCGGATGGAAATGCTTTAAAAAAGTTAATTAGGGACCATTGCGATCGACCGAATCGCCAGTAGTTCTATCCGGGCGATCGGGACGATGAAAAACTTTTTCAAGCGATCTAATGGAAACCACCTCAGACGATCGGGGCGATTGGGAAGTTCCAAACTATCCCAGAATGCTGCGGATTGAATCTAGAATTTACTGCGCATGAAGAACAAGTAGACCGCTTGAGTTCAACACTTGCCTGTTTATAAACGAAATTCAACTGACACTAGATCAGAACTTGGTAATAGCGTTGAACAAATGCAATACTTTCCATCTCTGCTCTTCTCTTTCTTCATTTGTGCTGCTTTCTTTCTTGTTTTTAGATTTCGATTTCTTCTTGTGTCTTCCCATCAAAAGGGCGGGCACGGTTGGCGCAGTTACAAGTATTAGTAAGATTTCTGCTTTCCGACCAAAAGATCCCCAGTTCGATCCCGGCTCTGCCGAGATTTGAATATTAGTATAACCTTCTTTTCCACCTAAGCTAACTCAGCTTTCCATCCTTCCGGGGTAGGTAAATGAGTACATGCGTCTGCTGGGAGCTAATCTGCGATGGATTAGTGTCCCGTACAGGGGGAGTCAAAGACTCATCCGCTTAACACTAGAAACCGGAGATAAGTGCCGGCTCCATGGGCGACCTGGCTCGTAAAGGATTTTAGTTCAATGTGTTCAATTAATTGCCGGTTTTCACCTGACGTCATGGCGGCCATGTTGGTATACTCTTAACAGAAGAATTTTGATTAGTAGTGACACTATACTCTGTGCAGATTCTCAGTCGGTGCATTCCAACTTGCAGTTATTGTAATTACTATTGTTCTTTACCGTCGACGTCGCCGTCATCCTTGCTTAAAAGTCTCTAATGACTCACGTTAATTAGCAAGACAACTGTTACATCTCGCATACGTGATTAGCCAATATCAAAAATACCATAATACTCTTTGTCCACCCAAAATGTTGCATAAGCATTGTTTCCGGTTTCTCGTGGGAACATCTTAGTCCCTAGAGAAATAAAAACAACGTTTATGCAACGTTTAATTTATTGACTAACAGCGACGATGAATAAAAATCTATTTCATCACATATGTAAATTATTTTCCTTCTTAACAAACAGAAAGACGATATACGAATCGCGTATGTAAACTTAATTTCCTTACTGTAAATTTTCACAACTTGGAGACAACTAACCAAATCGCTCATTTAATTTTCGTGCTTCATAGCGCTATTAAAACACACTTGTAGACCAGTCAAAGAGTAAGTACTATCCAAATTATTTTATAAATTTTTATAAAATAGATATAAAACGGCGAAATTAAATAACTATGAAAACTTCGTAAATAAATATTATGGCAGGAAAAATATAACGCTAAACGATTCAGCCTCTGCGGAAATTATCCCCCAAAGATACCTTGCGCCTTACTGAGCCTTAGGTTTTGTAGCACCATAAAGCAGACGAGAAGAAATTTAGGGTTCACCACGAAAAAATAGAGAGCTTTTAATCAGCTAGTTTGGATATTGTTGGAGTGAGAGATATCGGAAGAAGATGTTTGTTAACGTAAAAAAAAAGCAACAGAACATTTCTTCACGACGGAGGTTTATTTTCCGTGAGTGGGCTGGATCGAGAACGGCATTTTTGGCGCGAATTTTAACTTAAGCAGCGCGCGTATAACAACGACGGACGCACGCAGGGTAAAAAGGCGCGAAAACTAACTCTGAAGAGTCCAATCGTAAACATTTTTTTTTTTAATTGTAAAACTGGTTCCAAATACGGCAAGAACCTAAAGCAAAAGTCAGTAATTGTAAGTAAATTATTTACTTAGAAAGATTTATTGACAATTTGTTCGGTGCTTGAAGCCATTCCTTTGATAAAAAAAAAAAAAAAACTTCGCAGTTCTGACAGACCAACACGGAGGCAAAAAGCGGCTCCGTGAAGATCGCCACGACCGTATGACGTGTTCAAGTAAGCGACATCTGCTGACAGTTTAGTTCCGGTTGGCCTCCATGACAACAAGAAGACCGGGTGCTTTTAAAGTTCTCTATTAGTTTAGTATAACCGACGTGAAATTACAATATAATTGGTTATAAACATCCTGGACCCACCCGGTAGGTAGTCAATGTTATAGGAAATTGGTGCGCAAAATGTTTTCTACTCGATATAGGAACATTTGGGGTTGATTTTAATTTCCGAAACCACAATTTCTATAGAAAAAAAATAGAACTGCCGGCCATTTAGCATTTTGTGTTACTTGGTCAGCTGCCGGTCGTTTAGACACTGAGTTTTAAAAATCCCAGAAATACTAGTTTTCGAAACCACTAAATGAGCCACACACTTAAATCGCGGGAACAGAATTTAAAAAATCAGGCTCATATTCCCAGGGAAATTTTATCTCGCAAAAACCGGCTTTTAGAATTCAGAACTTTTGTATGGTTTGGTAACGAGGTAACACTGCTTCGTTAATAACTATTCATGCATGTGACATCCTTACATTTAAAAAGGATTTAAATTTAACTTAATTTGATTTAATTTAAATTAATGAGATGCTACTCCTTGCTACTTGTTTCTCGTTTCTGAGTTACTCTTACAATTGCATATATAATTATTTTTTTCTTGAACATGGTGCCAAGATGTCAAAAAATGTTTATCCCAATCACTGTTGATTAAATTGCAGACTTTGTTTAATTCATGAAGCTGTTGTTTTCGTTGTATTCGCCAAAAAGTAGTTTGATGTTCTGCAGGGCTCCTTTTCATAGCAGAGGCATTTAGCCTCTGACTGGATTACCCTGTTCTAAATAAAGGTGTCTATCTATCTATCTATCTACTAATTTTTTTTTCTTATTCATAAAAAGGAATTGATGGGAAAAGTAGCATGAGCTATAACACAACTTACACAACTGCTGTTTGGAGTCAAGGTAAAGTAGGATTTAGAGCATTTTTTGATAAGGATTAAAAGCTGCGTCGTTTATTTTCTAAAGAAACATTTGTAGATTTTTCTTTTAAGTTTACACCGTTGAGAAGTAAAAAAACACTGACATTTCGGACGTAGTTCCTTCGTCGGAATGAAGTCATCCTCGTCGTCACTCCGATGAAGGACTAAGTCTAAAGTCACAAAAGAACAGTGTATTTTTTTCCTTTTCAACGGTGTAAATTAAAACCAAAATTTGCAACTGTTTCTTGATTAGAGCCAGCTTTATAACAATTCCTTACTAGCAGAGGTCTCTTGTAACGGGAAAACTCTCGTAAGAGATCTTTGCTAGCTGGAAACTTTGAAATTCTGAGATCTGAGATTTGTTCAAAAAATCAAGAAAGAAAAAAAGGAAGAGAAGATTGCAGTGGCACAACGTTTAGCCCTAGATTAGTTTACAGGATGAGCACTATCCACCCAGTTAGTAATCTCAACTGATCATGATCGGAGTCAAAACAGTTGGCTATTTACAAAGTTTGTTCTTAAGATCACTTTGGAACAATCAATTAGTAGTCTGACTGGGATTTCAACCCAGACCGTAATATAAACCAGTGGTCAACGGCGTTTTTCATATAACGTTACATTATGCATCATTATCATCATGTGATCATCATCATGCATCATCATCATGCATAGTCATCATGCATCACCATTATCGTGCATAATCATGCGTCTTCAACATTGTGCATCATAATGCATCATCATCTTGCATCATCATCTTGCATCATCATATCGCATCATCATCTTGCATCATCATATCGCATCATCATCTTGCATCATCATATCGCATCATCAGGCTTGCATCATCATATCGCATCATCATCTTGCAACATCAAAATCATGCATTATGATCATGCCTCATCAATATCGTCGTTATTATTATTATTATTATTATTATTATTATTATTATTATTATTATTATTATTATTATTATTAGCCTTAAGTCTTTTTTCTAAAATCTAGTTGCAGGTCATCTAATCAAAAATTCGTCCAACCAAACTTCGCAATCTAATCGAAATGAACTGCCTTTCATTTTTGGAACAACCGCTCAAGTCGGATATACCCTCTTCGCTGCAATCGTCATCACGTTTGCTCTCCTTGGCAACGTTACCATCATACACATTGTGCGCACGCGCCCGAATATGCTCAGTAACCCCAATATATTGATATCCAACCTGGCTTTCTCGGACATTTTAATGGTGCCCACTTGTTT
Source organism: Zoanthus solanderi (assembly GCA_024336925.2). Lineage (NCBI taxonomy): Eukaryota > Metazoa > Cnidaria > Anthozoa > Zoantharia > Zoanthidae > Zoanthus > Zoanthus solanderi. The sequence goes on along the minus strand of JANCMA020348285.1, from coordinate 12,531 downwards.
GTATATGACCAAGTATCTTTTTGTAGGATACCAGTGGTTTGGAGGAACTTTTGGTTTGGTGTCCTGCAAAGTGATAAGCTCACTAACCATAGCGTCTCTCACTTCCTCGGTGTACACGATACTTTTCATTGCTGTGGAGCGCTTTTGCGCCGTAATACGGCCTTTGAGAAAAATTCTACACAGAAAAGGCGTTATGGTTTTAGTTTTCCTGATATGGCTCGGAGCCGTCGCGTGTTCAGTCCCAGAAGGCATGATGGTCACGGTGAAATCATGCAGCGATCACGTGTACTGCTGTGCTCGAAAAACCCCAAGTCTAGTCTCCTACAGAAAATACACGACTGGTCTGATCTCTGTGACGTATATTATTCCTCTTGTTGCGATATTTACGTTGTACCTTATCACGGGATATAAGTTATGGGTGAGCAAAGCCCCAGGACACGATTTGTATACGCATGCTCAGTCAGTGCTTCTAAAACGAAAAGCCATTCGAATGCTTGCCACCGTGGTTGTAGTGTTTACATTATGTTGGTTTCCTCTATACATGGCTGAAATCCTTAAAATGTATAAGACAAAGTTTTACTACACTTCTGTTCCCATCGAGGTCCAGTTTCTTCTACCATGGTTTGGTGTAGCGAACTCGGCCATTAATCCTTATCTTTTTCCTATTTTCTGTGAAAAATTTCGGCGAGAGTTTCAACTTAGTCTTGGTTGCCCTTCAAGTCGGCGGTTTATTCCCTCGAGCCAATCAAGTATCCAGCGTCAAAGCAGAATGAAAACAAGTCTTTCCTTTGTAGAGTTAAAAGTTAAACCGTGAGTAAATCAAGAGATGATTTCTACAAGGTGCTCAAATCGACGGCGCTTGGGGCTGATTGTATCTACTTGTTGAAAAAGCCAACCTTAGTGTGATGAAAAGGCGAACAAGCTTTTCACAGCTTTCACCTTTTATACAATGCTAGGAATCCTACATTTTATTACAAATGAAAGGTGTAACGCCCGTTAATCCTGCAAAGTGAACTGAAGAGATTCTTGTCGTTGTGTAACTCCGGATGTCCTTTCATACAATCCCAAGATGCTTTGAGGTTGCTTGCAACCCTAAAAATAGCTCCCAGCTCGTTTTGAAAACAGTTATTGTAGCTTTTTGCCGGATCTTGTTACTTTTGTTGCAATTCATAACAATACGCGGTCGCATGTTTGAAGAAGATGGTTTGCTTGGTGCAATTGGTAACATATTTAACTTTCGACCGCAATGCTACGGGTGTAAACCAACAAGGGTTTAGCTGTGTTACCAAACTTTTGTTTAATATTGTTAAAATAAAGATCATACTTGAGTGTCTGAGAAGGATCAATTAGCCCAAGGATGCACCTATCGACATATGTCTGCTTATTCGATTAATTAATCTTATGCACTACTATTAGATTTTCATTTTAAAAATTTTACTATCTTACCCGCCGCCTGGTTAGCCTAGTTGGTAAGGTGCCAGTCTATCGTGCGGGAGGCTCGGGTTTGATTCCCGGCCGAACCAACACTCAGGGTCTTAAAATAATCGAGGAGAAGGTGCTGCCTTTGCTCTAACATCTGCAGACAGTAAAAAACCTTTGGATAAGGACGTTAAACCGTAGGCCCAGTCTCTCAATTTTCTATAGGGGGACTTAAAAGAACCCACGCGCTTGTCGCAAAGAGCGCTAGCATGCAGAGTAATGATCCCGATGCTGTGGTCTGTCTGATTCGTTTGGGACATTTACTAATGTTTCTATTTAACAATTAGAATACGAGCTCGAAAATTCTATAGCCTGATATAATAACGAGGGCGAAGCCCAAGTTATTCTATCCATTGGCAATAGAAATTGAGAAGAAACAAAAGAACTATAAAAAACTGGGCTAATTGATCCTTCTCAAACACTAATGTATGATCTTTATTATAATTATATTTAATAAAAGTTTGGTAACACAGCTAAACCCTTATTGGTTCAAATCTGCACGGCATTATGGTCAAAAGCTACATTTGTTACGAGCAGATCCTTTTCGAATTTGCAGTTGCCGCTAACAACAATGACAGCGTATTCAGTTTCTACAGTCTTAGCCTCAGTATGAAGTTAAATATTCCTAAATGCCAATGTAGTTTTACACTACTTAGAACTGTGTGTATTGTTGGAGGTGTGACTTCTCGCTCACTCTCATTAGTATTATTGAATGTTTAACAACAAAACGAGGCTAAGACTGTATAAAATGAATCCGCAGTCATTTTTCAACAGCAACTGGGAATTCGAAACTGGTCTATCATCTTACTGACATCCTTAAATTGTTTCTATATCATAAATTGCTTCAAATTATGCGTACATAGCTAGGGTTCTCCCTAAATTTTGGAGTAGAAAGAGAATAAAATGGAGTAGCCGGCAGAGGAATTTATAAAGGCCGTTGGATGCAAAACAAGGTATTTATTTATCTTTTTATTTAGATCTGAGTAGCCAGCGCGGTGCGGACGACTAGCCGGCGATTTTCCCCGGTCGCCGGGGCTTACGGAGATCTCTGCATAGCAAATGATGGTAACGATAAAAGATTATCTCACAAACCTAACCTCACAACCACCTTCAGGGAATTTTGACTCGCGTTAACTCTGTAGGAGAAACAGTGAGTTTCAGCTGGGACTTTCTCACATGCTATTATTCTGTGTAACAAAAGCTATTGTTATATAGCTAATGCATTTTCAACTCAAATGCGCGCTCTCATTGGCTCAATCGAAAACACGTGGATGAGTTAAAATCAAATGTTACGCCGCTTGTCAACATCTCGAAAATTATTCTTGACCAACCAGTGAACATCGCTGTCGCGCTATCACGTTTGAGAACGGAAAAATTGTTGACCGCACGTACTAAAAGTTCGTTTTTGCTATTTTGACTGTTTTCTTTCAAATACAAAAATGAAGCCCCAAAGAAACGTTTTTCTCATCTCAGCTCAATCCATCAACTGTACCGTAATCTTTTTGCGCTAGCGCTGCAGTTTGATTTTGTTTGGACCCTATAGCCTAGTTTCCATGAATTTTCATAAAAAAAAAACGCTGTACAATACTAACAACTTGCCGAATTGGAATAAAAGCTAAAAAGACTCCAAAAACAGTTGTGGTTTATTTTGTTTGTGTTATATAACAAAACACTTAATGACTGCTCCCTCAGGAACTTTTAAATGAATAACAACGGGACAACAAATCAGCCGGTATACGTTGGATCAATTAATTGATCAAATTGCACTCACAAAGTTTTAAAACATAAATAAAAAAGAATAGCCAATAAAACGTAGAATTTAAAGTTTTATAACACAATATTTCGGCTAGCCATACCAGCCTTCATCAGGTATGGTACTGAATTACAATCGGTTACATTTATGTAATATGTTGAACGGAAATTGCAAATCAAATGTCAGTGGAGGATGTTAGTGTTGCTCTGACTTGCAATTCTACTTGCGCAGTTTACTGTGAGTCACCTTATTGTAGCCTGCTTGCAGGCGATTGGATGTTTTTTAACGCGGAAATATCAGGCTTAGCTTTGCCGCCATCTTGGATTTCGTGGTCGAGAGGTATTGGCAGCGAGCAAAAATCCAAAATGGCGGCAACGCTAAGCCCCGTAAGATTTCCGCGCTAAAATAAAAACTTCCAACCGCCTGCGAGCAGGCTACCTTATTGAGACCTTAGATTATTTATTTCTGACCATACAAAAACGTTTTCTAATCCTATGTCGGTGTTTGTTTTGTTGGTACATGCAATTTATTTAAAGAATCTTTTGTTAATTGGTAACTAGTTATTCCTTGTTTTCATCTTCTCTTGTTAATAACAAAGTTGAATTTGTATTTTTTATGCATAAATACGTTTGTCTTTCTTCATATCCGAAGACATTAATGTTATTTTGTTTTTTTGTTTTCATTCAAATTCAAACTTTCCAATGTATTTCTTGTCAGATTTTTTAAATTCTTTGAAGATATTTCTCCTGTAGATTTAGTTGTCTAACACGAAACCATCTTTTATTCAGGGTAATTCAATCTTTTAGTTTTAGCAGAGTTTCTATGTTCTGATGGTAGTTTAATGTATGATGATCCTTTGAAAAGGTTTGGGAAGATATGTACGATAGCGAGGCTGAGTTTGTTCGTTCCCACTCTCAGTTATTTTAAGTTGGCTTGAGATTCATGCTCACCCACAGAGTTTTCTTAGGCAGTAACAATAGCTTTTTCTTTCGTTTGAACTTGCTTTTTTTTAAAAAAACGGAAAAAACAAAGTATTCGTTTAGTTTTTGTTCTTAGCTTTTTATAGCTGTGCTGAATTCATCCCTAAACCTGGGTAGATTTTACTGTATTTACCAAAGCTTTATTATTAATTCGTTTGTCTTTGCTTATGGAGAAGTATCTCGCCACTTGGTATCTTTTGTTGCAGAAATACAGTGAGACGGCTGTAGCAAAACTGATCGAAATCACAACAACAATGCCAATGACAATCAGAACAATTATGCTTCCAATGAAAGACTTTGCAAGGTTGCTAGCTTTTGAAGTCGTTGTTGTTTTGGCTTTTAAAAGAGTAGTGTTTGTCTTTATGTCGTTGTTTAGAAGAGCTTCTTTCTGGCTAGAGGTTTGTAAGAACAACTGGATTACAACGACCAAAATGGACGCGAAAAAAGGAACTTTCTTGTTTAGCACCATAATTTATAGCTTTGCTTTTCCACTGTTAGTTTTGTTTGAATTCTGCCTATGATTGTTAACAAAAAGAACAAAGAAAAATATTAATCAACGCAATATTAAAAATTTTAAACATTTGCTCCAACTGAAAAGGGCTTGAAACGTCAGCTCCTTACACCGAGTTAGGACGATGATCAAGTATTATTTCAGTCGGTAATATAAGTTATCGAAAGATGGGAAAATAGCGATTATATTTTTTAAAATAATGTATTAATTAAAATGCCTTTGTATTAGTAAAAGCACCACTTGGCGCCATTTGAATGACAATGCAACAATGTCGAGGAAGCCAGTACTGAAATTTTAAAATTTAAGAAAGTGTCGAAAATCGGGAATTGCCCAGATAACTTTTCAAATTGTATTCACAGAAAATACTTTGTTGTTAAACCTTTAAAAGTATTCACTTTTTTCTGCTTATTGCTCGGGAATCGTACAGATAATTTTTCAAGTTCTAATCATTAGAAAATATTCCGATTTTAGAAAGTTAATTTTATTTTTTAGAGTTAATAAGCGGAATATTGTTAGCGTCATTATTTACACTCTGTTTAGTTAGCATGCAACCTAAGGTTGCAAATAAGCAAGCATAATTAACATCTGAGTTGAAAACTGGTCAAGAATTCAAAGCCTATAAGAATTCTAATGAAGTCAAAATCATAGTTGCTTCTGGAAAGCGGATATCAAAAAGAGAGCAAAAAGTAATTCCTTTTTGCTTTTGGCTTTTAATTTGTACAACGCGAAAAAAGAACTGCGAGATGAACTACAACGTTTAATAAAAGAGCTTTAATATAATAAAGCCTGCAGTTGCCATTAGAAATTAAACCGAAATGCAAGATGAAATATTAATTAAAGAACTGGGTTAAACGTTTGAAATTTTAATAGCTTGCGTTGTAACAGCTTTGGACTTAATAGTCAATTTTTTATGAAAATGAAATTTGTTATTATGAGAATAAAACTGCAAGTCCTTTTCTACAAGAATTAACCAGTAAATTTCGGATGAGGCTTTTCGGCCTAAACTGAATTATTCTTAACTTACAAACCTCGTAATCATGAAAATATTACAATTCAATTATTATAAATAGTGAATATTTGTAATTTCAAGATTTAATGATTTGTATGTCGCGTAATCGTGAATTTTAGACTTTATTTATTTTAGATTTCAGTTTTCTTTTATTTTGAAACTGCCAACAAGTTAATTTCTTTTCATTTATTGTCAATATTTTCTTGATTGCATAATTCCTTAGACATAGTTCTTTGCAAGGCTAAAATTAAGTGTACAATTGTTCAGCATAAAAAATGTCCACATTTGAGTCCTCATCTACCATACCGCCAGGCACTATTTCAGTATTTGTCTCAAACTATTAGTCAAGATACACCGGAGATTCATCTTTTTGATAAACACATAACTCAAAATAACTGCAAATTTTATTTTTAAATTCACATTTTACTCAGTCTCCACCGAAAGACAATGTTGCACTTACAAACCGAGCGAGAATCCTTGTTTTCATGTTTTTAACATGTATACGAAATGAAAGTTCTTCTTTGTTTTAAACTCCTGATATAGTATGTGATTGACCTTAGTATGATATTAAATTTTGGACAATTTTCAAACCTCTTGTTATCCTTAAAAAGTTGCTCAACCGTTTAGCCAAAGTCACTTGTAATGTCCAACTTTGAATTGCTTCCGATAATTTTATTATAGTTGCTGTTTCAGTAAAATTATGTTAATATCACTTTACGGCTTACCTATATTATTTGACCCTTGGAGGACAGTTACTGACTCGTCTTCACGTTCCGTCTAATTACGAGACGCTCGTGTGCAATTAAAAATCAGTTTCTACCACTGAGAGTTATGAGTTCCACGATTTTTGAGATAAGTTGAGAAAACTCTTAAAACACGAATGATCGGTACACGCACGTTTTAAACTTGCAGCAATATAAATTTCGTATTATGATTTATGAACAGAAAAACTTTTTTTCTCATTTGTTTCTAGTAAGTTTCTCATTGTTTTCCAAATTATTATCAATGATTTGCATATCAAAATCACAATATATCTGTTTGGTACTTGACGAATATTGGACTAGCCTAGCTTTTAATTAATAAACTCATCGAAGAAAGAAAAGATAAGCATGTGGAAGTGTTTTTATTGCTGTAAATAGGCGAAAACTTAGGAACAGAATTCCTTTGAAAACTAGGTGTGTATTGAAAAATATTTCTTGAAGTTGAAAAGAATTTATTTTTGTAAAATCTATTCCAGTAAAATAAAGTAAGTGGAAATATTAGACTTTTTTTTATAAAAACTGAATAATTTGTACCTCAAATGCTTTTAGAATGGTTTTTACTGACATATTAACAAGTTAGTCAGCCGTAGAATTTTTTTCATTTCGTTTTCATGTGAAACACAAAAAGTTTAGTTTTTCTATGCCGAAAACACTGTTATTTGCCTATTGATCATCAGTCGATGTTCCCGAAACTGTATGTGAATTGTTATTGTAAAATTCACATTTAAATTGTTAACATTTTAGGCTTTTAGCTGAGAAACATTCTAACCGGTGTAATCCTGCGGTGCCCAATTTGACTCTTAACCAGCGACATGTTGGTATAGTAAAATCAAAAATCAGTTTGGATCATTTTTCTACGATGGGCTACAGTTGTCATGGCAAAAGAAAAAAAAACTTCCCCCACAAAACACCAGCTCCTATGCACGGCAAAAGGCAATCACCCACGAACAAAAAATCTCTTCAGTCGCCATTTTGCCGCGTGAGTGTATCTGTTGCCATGGGAAACTCTTTTTGGCCATGGTAACCACTCCATAGCAAGCGTTTTTCTTATGCCGTGACGGTCTCCTGAAAAATGTTGTTTTGTAAGAAAAGAGTCTGTTTTAATTATTTATTTTTTTCGATATTGATAGTTTTTAGAAACGAATTGGCGGTGCTCCAGGGTTTTCTGAACCTGACATCAGGCAACCTCGTACCCAGGCTCATTTCACTGACGTAGTGATGACGTCAGTGAAATGAGCCTAGATACGAGGTTGGACATCAGGTAGCAATACGCAATCCGTTTAGCTTCGTTTGTTTATTTAGACATGAATTAAGACTAACACAAATAATTTTTTTTCAGACTTTAATAATTCCATAACTAACAGCTGTGTTTAGAATTAGTTGTTAAAAACTAATTACTAAAAAGATTCACATATTCGTCTCAGAGAAGCCTGTAGTTTTGCAATCTTATGTTGTCGAAACGTTTTTGCCAATTTTGTTAAGCATTTCACAGTTTTCTTTCTTTCTTTCTCTATATTTGTTTTTCCTGAATGTTTATTTTTAATTTGCTAATACAATATTGTTCGGTTATTGAGTAATTTCAATTAGCTTTTAGTTCCAGAGCCTTTTTAAAGTTGCTTTCCTGACCAACATCACTGTCTTGACGTTAAAACACCTTCTTTCCGATATCAAGATGCCATGCAATGTGTTGATTCTTTCCTTATTTGTTTCTGAGTGGAAGAAATTATAAATGCTCACAAATATTCCCACCTTTCAGCGTTAACTTTCGGTTCCTTTTTGAAAGCCATGATCCAGTCATTTTCAAAATCAAGCAGTTAAATTGTGTTGTATTTGTCACTTGGTTGCCATTTTATGTGACGGAGTGCGTCTTTTTAAAAGCGAAAGTTGTATCATGTAGCAGGAGCAACGCAGATCTGTCGACTGTTAATTTTTTTATTCTTGCATGTAAAAGCTGAACATAAAATCAGGAAATAGACATAAAAAATGAAAGCTAGTGCTGACAAACTGAAGAAAACAAGAAGAACTGCTCCAAAATTCATCAGAAAAAGCGATTTTCTTTAAGATCTTCCGTTAAATTTATTGCTCAGTGAGACTGTTTTTTAAAACAAAACTGAAAGAGAATATTTTGGAAGCAGCTGCCAATTCGACTTATCTAAATGAGTCGCAAATGACAACTGGTCGGTATATGAAAGAATTTCTTTGAGATTGGCAATAATCTAAATAAATAAGCCCATTGTAAACTGATATGAATCACAAGAGGTTTCTAACAATAATACATAATATAATGTAAAAAAGCCGAAATAAATTGTTAGAAATTATATAAACATACAACAGAGCTCCATAACAACTATTTTTTAACGTGTTTTCAAACTGTATTTGATTTTTTTTTCAAAAAATACGCCAATTGCATTAATGCAATTAATGTGTCTACTCAGATTCACGAGGCCCCAAGGGCGCAACTCAAAAATCTTTTAAACTTGCTTCATCTTTAAGTTTAATCTTTGCTTATCTTATCTTTTTATGAGAAATGTTTTTTCCATTAAAAGGGAATGAAAAGGCCGAAAAATTATAGAGAACAAAATCGAGGATGAAAAAATAAGCTCAAAGATAACGTTTCGTTCGTTTCGTTTTCACGTAATTAACAAGTCAATAAGAAGCATCTTTATGTTAAAGCTGCAACCAAGTTTTTTTGGCAAGGAGGTCTTCCTTCTTCTCTCACCTTCCGCTAATTTTTTAAATTTCTATATATGTTTTTTCTTGGCGTGCGGAAACTTTTGTTTTTTCCTTCTCGTCACAAACTTGATATAGCTACTATACACATGCTAAACAAATAGGTCCTCGATGTCGCAGGTTTGCATATTTCGTTTTTAATTTCCTTAATATTGCAATTTTTAAAATATTATTGATTTTACGCAAAAAAAGAATTTCAATATCACTATAGTCCGCAGCAGTGTTTATAGACTGTTTCTTCTGCTTGTATTGAACTCGCGTATTTCTTTTCCCAGTGTTATGAATACGCCACAATACCTTCTGCGTTTAGCACGGAACCCTTTAAAGATTCTTGGCTGTTGTCATTATCATAAAATCGAAGTATCGTATCTAAACTTGTTGAATTCGAATCGGAAAAATTGACTAATGGGCAGCTCTTACATCCCCCCCCACTTAGCAGAGTTTTGACGTTTATTAAAAGTTGAATGTACCGCTCTGAAAATGTTTAAAAAATTATGAGTTTATGTACAAAAGTAATCATTTGTCATACCCTGTGTGTCAATCATCCGGTAGTAGTCACAACCTGTGTGTCAATCATATTGTGACTAGTAAATGGTTTTATAAAAAGAAACATACAAAGTATCGATAAATGTTCGCGACAACAACTGAGTGGCTTCTTTTGAGTTCCTGGATTGGAGATTGAAAAATAAGCAACTAGACTTACGTATGAACGAACAGTGTAGCAATGGGATTTTCCCTTGCAACCGTGGACAGACCACAACACCGCAAAACCTTGCTATGCCGTACAACTGCATGGTTTTGGCATAATACAAATCGAGAACCGCCTTGCCACACGGTGGGACGTCATCAAACCTCTGAACAAAACGTGCATTTTTTTCACATTGCGTTACTTTCGCTCGTTTTATCGACCAAACCCCTATAAAGAGTTGATCTGGAGAAAATAACTATTAATGCTGTTTTCTAACATGCAAAAGGCATTTCTTCCCTAAACGTTGTGTTTAACCTGAGACCTGCTTTTAAAATGGAAAAGCCACCTGTCTTATCTCTAATAGGCTAGATTATTTATAAAACGCTGGACTTAAAAGAATTATATTCGTTACCTCGGATATATTTCTTGCTTATAACTAATTAAAATTTAATCTTGGTTTAGCATTAGAGCTGATTTAAGCATTAAAAAATTCCTATTTCTCTGCTCTCATTTAAAAGTATATGAAGAGACAAAAGGCTTTCATACTTATTTTCAACAGATAACGTCTAGTTCAAAACTTGATTTATGGCCAATCAATGAGCGAAACCGCGGAAACTGTAAAAGTAGGAAAATTCATGTATAGCTTTATGCTTTTCTTAGTTCAAATATTATATCACGTTTTAGTAAAAGTTCTTTGAAAATACGTTTCGGTAAAAACGAAATTATTGTTGTTTTTGTATCACTGTCTTTACATTGTGTTTAGTTAATCTTTCAACGTCGATATTCAATCGCCATTTTCTGTTAATGGCGTGCAATTTGATGCTAAAACTAAACCCGCTGCGAGCTCACGAAACTAAGTTTTGATTCGGCAAAAGTTAATCAAATAAAAGTTGACATTTGATGATTATCAGGGACAGCTGAAGCATATTTTTCTCCTTTTTCACTTATTTCCATCCCAACAGTTTCAAAGTTCGAAATCGATTCTTTTAAAAACAAGAGAAAATAACTCAGTTTAATTGTAATTATCTGAAACTTTTTTAATGGATTTTTATCGAGGAACCAGCTGAGAACTAAATAAACAATTTGTCAATGTATAGCGACCAAAAACTAAATAATGGATAAAATTTCGTGTCTATTTTGAATATGATGCGAAGAAACATTTAGAAATGATGTAAAATGTCCGAGTAAGAGAAAATATCATTGTTAAGAATTCAAAATACTCATTAAGGAAGGAAATGTCAAAACTTGTGGAAAGCAAGAATTTTAAAAAACAATGAATTCAAGTTGCTTATATTTTCAAGACTGTGGTTATTTGCACACGTTCATTTTAAAAAAGTTTTTGATCAAGAAACTAAACATAATCACTGTCCATTTTCCATTCTGGTAAAGAACTTAACTAAAGACTGCAGAACAAAAAAGCAGATCTTTCAGGATTATCAAAGAGCGGTGAAAACGCATGCGCCTCTTTCAACTTTGTCGGAGATAAATTGTTCTGGATTAGGAGTCAACATCGCAAAACGAATCTTATACTTATAGAGCTTTGTAGAAGGAAAGAATTTTGGTTATTGAATGCGAAAAAAAAATCAGAGGGATAACAAGATTTGACGAAAAACGAGCGTGACTAAAGCTGATTGATTTTAATTTCAATGTGAGTTATCGGCATGGACAGCATATCAGTTAACTTTCTTTGCGCTGTTGCGTCAATGTTTTTAAACAGTGTAATTGTTTGTTTTGCTGGAGATTATGATGAATCATCTGAAACAAAAGTCGGGGAGAAAGACACTATTCTATTTGTCGTTGCTTTAATATTTGTCGCATTAGGAATATATTCATGTTTGGTGATCTTTTGCTGTTATCAAGAAAGCTGTTTTGAAGAAAGGAGCGGTGGGAACACAGCTAGAACAAGAACAAAGAGAATACGATCAAAAAGGCGTCACCGACATCTTCAAATTCAACAACCCACAGGTCACGGAACACACGTTGTTTAGAACGGAATGTTGATTTCAAATAAGAAGGGCCTAAATGAATTGTTCATAAAACCTACTCGGATCAACGAGAACTGAATTGTTCAGAAAACCTACTCTGATCAACGAGAAAGAAAAAGAAATGCTTCCGTTTTCATCGTATAAATTCGAGACAGAATATTTTTGCTGTTGATGTAAAAGAAAAGTAATGGAAGTACGTAGATTCAATTCGGTTTACTATTAACGAATCGCAATGAATTTTACTTGTATATAATAAATACAATATATATGTATATTGTAAATTTTAAAATTTCTATGTAAAAATGTTGACATTCCATAATTTTTTGTCTCATAAACTTAATATTTAGAGCTAGAACTATAAATGTATCTATTTTGTATCTATGTTAAGAACGAAGAGTGAAAAATTATGCCTTAGAATTTAACTCAGCCAGCCATGTATTTCTTAAATATATCTCAAATTCTCAATAACTCTATACTAAAATCTTCACAATTTGTTGAACTGGAAGACCTAGTGGTTTCTGTAGTGTTAAGCGGAAGAGAGTCTTTGACTCCCCCTGAATGGAACACTAATCCATCGCAGGTTAGCTCCCAGCAGACGCTGGTACTCATTTACCTACCCCGGAAGGATGGAAAGC
>JANCMA020348284.1:0-32197 GCA_024336925.2 Zoanthus solanderi | reverse complement strand
TTATCAGCGAAGATAGACGTTTTTTTTTTGTAATTTAAAGCATTTCGCGTCTTATATTTTTCTAGAATTTGGTATTAATACTTTGTGAAGTCAAGCTATTATTTTTAAAACCTTTGACATTATTTGCGAGAACTGGGAATTTCATTTTTCGCCACGTTGGTTTAAAAATAAAAGTCAGGAGATCAATTTGGTCAACTCTGCTTAATTCATATACTAACTAAAAAGTTTTATGGATACATTTAGTTTTACATTTACAGAATACATAATCTTTTGACTTTTCACTTCTGAAGTTCAGGAAAATGACTTTTGAATGAACTGAAGTTATAAATTTCGCTCACTTACAAAGTCATAAAGTTTCAGCTACACTTTGCATGTTTTCACCTTAGAAATAAAATATTTATATTTTACTGATAAAAATGACGTTCAAATGAAGTAAATACTGTATGTACTATAGTTTGCACATTAGAATGAAAAGGACATGCAGAGCCTAAAAACAAAGAAGAACAAAAACATTCTTTCATAAAACCTATGAAAACCTGGTTAAACTTACAGTACATTACTCATGTTACGCATTTTCAAAAAATTCTAAAAGCTTCACAAAATTTCCAGTGCGCTACAGAGAAAGAAAGTCCGAGTTTACGCAGCTATGCGTCTTCTTGTTCATATCGGTTGAAAAATACTGCAGACGGTGTGATTTAAAAATCCCAAACTGCAAAGATTCCATAATGGCGGGTTCTGAAAAATCTCGCTTGGCCGCTTGCCAAAGTGAGTTCGAGCTAATCAGTGTGTGAATTCATATTTGGTAAACCTTGCGCAAGAGTTCCAATATCTCACTAATCTGTGGCTAAAAGAAAAAAAAACAGCCCGATTTTAAGACTAGTTTTGGTTTGCCACAGGCAACCCATTAAAAAATTTATAGGGTTATAACCTTTCTACAATCAGTACACCTTCCGGGCACTCATTAAAAATTTGACTCTACTCATCAGTTGCTTTACGCGCACACGACAACCGGCTGATGGGTTGCTTATGAAGGAAAGCAGATGATGTCGGCAAACTTTGTGAGCAGTTGGGTGGAGCCGTGCAGAGTTGTTTTGTGGTTACATGCAGTAGATTGTGATTCAAAACATCTGTAAAAGGTTTCCTTATAAACCAATGAGGTGCCGGAAGCGTTCAACCGCAAATAAAAAGCAAATTGAACGCTAACTTTTGTTGCCAAAAACCTACAAACGTAATATGAAACTAATAAAAACATACATGATACAAATTTGAAAAATAAATTTACACGACGAAATAATCCTGTAATTATTTTAAAAGGGCAAGTGTACCTCTATAAGATTTTGCCCTTTTGCCAATATTTGAAAAGTTTACCGTGAATTTACAGATCACGAGAAGGAACTAACCTTTCACAATTTTCTTAGTTTTGTATAAAATTGCGGGTTTCCGAATAGGAAACCTGATTTCTCAACTTGAGTTCCTGTTACCAAAATGACAAAATACAAAATTTTGTACTTGCTGACAAATGTCAGTTTGTTCCATAAATATCTCACCAACCAATTTGTCATTTTTTATAACAACTAACAGGCGATTGAATAAATATTTGGAGACAAGTCCGCTTATTCTACGCTGGATTGTTTTTGATAAAACAAAATAGACACATCGGCTGTTGATTTTAAAAAAACACCGAGTCTCAGTTAAACACTTGCTTCAACTAAGCTTATTTAATCGTCTCTGAAATCCTCTTACACGCCTTAATGAAAAAATGACATTTGTTCTTGAGACTAAGGAATGTTTCTTTGGTTAATCTGCCTTTTAGCACAGCCGTGACCTTTATTCGGAGTTTTTGATGGTGCGCTAAATTACCTTGCAGACAAGTCCCCTGGAGTCTGTGAAGTTATTTAAGCTCCTCGAGTATCAAATGGATTTACTACCCTTGCAATGGTTAACACTCAGAGTAATGGCTTATCGTCACGAGGAAGCGCAGCCATTTGCTGAAGAACACTCATTCCTTATCTTCCGAGAGTAAACTTTTTCGTTCGGTTCCTATGTTTACTGAAATAAACATCTTGTTGACCAAGGGTTATCTATAAACACAATCGGACACACCACTCCATCTCAAATGACTGTTGGACGCTCGTGATTGGCGCGTTGACGACATTTTCTTGAAGTTCAGCAACTGAATGGCTTTTGTGTTGTGTTAGCCAATAAGATAATTGAAAAAGCTGTCAAGAAAATCAAAGGTGCAGTTTTGGATGATTCCTCTGCGGGAATCTTTCGTTTCACGTCCCTCAAAACCAAGAATGGTAAGTCGATACTCAACTGTCAGACTGATCTGTTGGGTTGAAATTTCTAAGTCTGTATCTTTGTGTTATTGCTTTTCATTGTTGCTGGGAAGCCAAAGACAGATTCGTGATATCCTCAAACTAACCGAAAAGTCATTGCCAATCTGTGTTGTAATTTTCTGGACGGCACACACACTTGGCACAATTGCTCATCATCTAGCGTCCCGCCATAAATTGAACCCTCAATCGCTGGAAATTCCATTCGAATTGCAAGTAAGTAATTGCTTTCCTGTATTGGAGATTATCGGCACAAGTACTTTTAATTTACTTTGCCATTCCTCCGTAAAATGTAAGTAACTCAATAAATAAAAAGAATTTGAATGGGTCAACGACGATAGCTACTCAAATTTTTCATTGCAGGAATGGTGTCGTCATGAACACGGCGTGCAAAGTATGTACATTGTGATCTGTTAACGAAATTCTAGTGGGGCACTTGTTGGAGCTACTTCGCAGCATGCCCTTTAAAGATCATCGTCATATTTTAATGAGGTAGCAGATCATCTAATTTCATGTTAAAGTTCATGCATACGACTACGAGTCGAGAGTGTAATTCCATATAATTTAAATCAAACGCGATTTCTCATCTCTCGAGTGGGGAAGCGTAGAGGCGTCAAGGTTTGCTACCCGTGGTGTAGCCGTTGTTGAACAACAAATTGTCAAACAACTGAACATTGTGTCAATAATATTTAACAAAGAGTCGAAGGGCAAGTTGAATTATTGTCCAGCATGACAGACAAAGCCGATAGTAGGTCGGTTAGTCACGCTCATGATCAGGAAACCCAAACAAATTTTGATATCAACACAAACAATTCTGTTCGTGCGGCGAACAACCACACACAAAGACAGCTTTCACAAGTATCTAGAATGCACTCAAGTCTTCCTTTTCGTCATCCACCGTCTCCAGCTGCATGGAACAGGGGGTATTACTATCCTCCGAGCGCTCCATACTCGGAACATTGTTATTCCCCTTATGAGGGGCATTACCCTTCCCCACATGGTCACCCAAGTCATTATACTTACCCTATTCCACAGTGGCATCAACCGACAAGTCCAGTTTTGGGTCCAAATGTACCAATTCACAATGCCATACGTCGACAAGGCTATCCAATGGATGGGTACCACCATCCTTATTACTTGCATAACTCCATGGTAGCACCAGGTGTTAATGCCATGATTTCACATGAACCAACAACTCCACACCAAGAAATTGAGATCGCACGACCAAAACCCGAATGGCCAAGTGGCCATGGTCCACATATACCGTCTAAATTTTCAGTTCTACCATCTGACTATCTAAGGGCAATGAGTAGTCGAGGGGCAGGTACAGAGTGCACAGGTCCACCGTCTACTGCCACCAGCCTTAAATCAACAGAAATAGAGTTTCCAGCAAATATGTCAGCAAATTCCAGTCCAAGACCGACCAGGAAACTTAGTCGGAAAAGAGCATTATCGAATTCTCCATGTTCGATTGATGCAATAGACTTGAACTCTATTATTCGATACTCACCAGATGCGTTGTTAGCTTATGTATCAGGCTCAAGAGCTTCATCAGCCAGTTCATTTGGACATATAATAACCCCGATTGCTCTTTCACCTGATAATCCTCGTACACCAACAGCCATGCACCCTTGTCCGGTGAGGCAAAACCCATTCATTACACCTCATGCACCACCATTACAGTCGCCAACTACAACCACAACAACTGCTAACCAAAAAGATGTTCCATCATCAACAACCAACATGGAAAATGACCATGAAGAAGATATGAGCTGCACAGAGTCTGTGAAAGCATCCAGTACTTATGAAACAGAATCTGCACCAGCAGTCAAAGACGAAGCTATGGAAGAATGTCAGCTGGATTCAACTACTTCACCTAGTGCCGAAACAAAGGTTTGCTATAGCTAGTGTCTCTGGTTTTTTTGTGTGTTTTGTTTTTAAAAAGTTTAAGACACATAGCTAGTCTGGGATTTTTGGACTTTTCAAGATATAGAATTAAAAATTATTAAGTTTAAGTTATAAATTAGTAGATGAGTTCAACTAGCATGATTACATGCATGCAGCTGTATTGCTTTACAGTAAATTATAAAATTATATAAAATTTATGCAAACTTTGGTTTGGTATCTTGATCTATTTGAAATTATGCATCAGCCTCCCAGCTGCAGGAGGTAGATACTTTTTTGAAGGACTTGAATAGTGCAGTCTCTGAATGAAAATGTTGTAAATGCAATGCATTCTTTTGAGTCTCCTAGTTTTATTAGTGATTCTTTTTGTAAACTGTAGGTTTGAGTTGCTTTACACATGCATTGAAGCAGGAAAGCAAGTCTGTATGTTTAATTTGTGAAGTGTAGATTGGTAGAAAATGGAAACAAGATTTAGCTATAGAGTTAAATAGATCACTAAACAAGTATTCTCTTCAAGGGTCTCTATGAACAGTGGCTTTTTGAAAATTCACTTAGACTTCATAAAATACTATTGTTATACATTTTATTATTTAATATGTTTTTAAACTTAAATTCAGAAATCATATTTTAGATATACTGTAACAAAAAATATTTTGCTTAATTAATAAAATTAATATTATGGCAGCCTTAAATACTAAGTTGTTTTTTTCTTTTAATTTCTGGGATAAAATGCATTAAAAAAAGATCAGTGCAGTGCAGTGGAAATGTACTATTCTTCAAGTGAGAAATTCTCTTTTCAATTATTGGCTAAGCATTCTCATAATGCTCCCACTTTTGATAATTCAGACATTAATCACTGTATCTAGATGTTCCTAAATAAGAAGGCTGTGATTTAAATTATTGTTTAGAATTGCTTTGTTTTTGTTATAGAAGTTTAGATCTGTTATGTAATTGTTAATTATCTTATCCTTTTAATATATTGAATAAGTATAACCTACATGATTTACTTTGGGATTATGTTGTCCCATAGCTAATCGGACAATAACCAACTAAAATAATATGGGCTTTTATTATTCTTAAAATAGTAAACTCCTAGGAATTGGACCTAATCCAGCTTAGTACACAAATAAAGCAGATTATATATGATTGTTGATATGTTAAAAGTATGTGTTACAGAAATTGGTTCACACTAATATGCCTTGGAGTATGTGTATTTTATTTACATATTAATTATTGATTGTATACAGTAAAGTTTATTATATGGGTTTACTGAAGGCAAGGAGTTTGAATTTGGATTTTAAAACATGCTTGAAATTATTGTGGTTTGGAAAAGTGAAGTTCAGTCATTCTTTTGAATTAGAACAAAAAGTGCTTAGTCTATTTATAATTACTCTTACTAGTATTTCTCTATAGCCAGATTATGTCTTATAAAGTGTTAGGCAACAGTATATTGATCAAAGAAGGACCTAATATCACTTCCAAAATGCACACTGTAGTTATGATTATAGTTTCCTTAACCATTACAATTTACTGCTTAATTGGATTGCCTCTGATGACAACAAACAGAAACCATGGTTGTGCACCTACTCAATACTGCACCATGCTTTTATATGATTAATATATAATTTCCTATAAACATTCCACCAACAAATCTCATCCATCAGTTATGATTAGGAATTTTGTCAACAAGAGTGAATTGCATATGGAATTCTAATTGAAGTTAGGCTAATACGGTAGCTGTTCTTACAGTTAAAAACACTTGAAACTAAATAAGTATTTAGTGATGATAGCTGTATCATGTGGTATCATGTGATGGCTATCATTAAAATATTTGTTTCAAATATTAACCAATATTTGGTCATGGATAAAAACTAATTTACACTGGTAGTTTTATTAGTCTAAGAGTACATTTCATGATTGAATATTACTTTCATAATGGAGAACTAATGAAACTGTTTTGACAGTACTGTATGAATTAATAGTTTTATAGATGGAAGATGCAAAGAATCGAGCGAGGTGGAAGTGGGAGAGATTGCTGGCAGAGTGGGGTAAATCCGGCCACCCTCGTTTATGGGGATAAAACCAGATCAAAACTGGAAAACACATGTGTATTTCTACTGTACTTAGTGTTAATTAATTAATTCAGAGTTGAGCAAGATACCAAGTAGAGTACTTTTTCTTTTACCTTATGTAACAGTTTTTAAACCCTACAAATTTAGGTGTTATTTATTAAAAATAATAAAATAGTCGTTTTAAAAAACAAAGGTACAATGCTTAATTAACAACATACAGTAGGGTTAAAAATCTTTATAAGTACGTATTCCAAAGTAGTTGGAGGCACTAAAATTTCATTTGCCATGAATGTTAGCCTTACACTGCTTGCAACAAATTTATTAATTAAAAATTCATCCTGAGTTATTACAAGGTCTAAATTATTTGTTGACTAGTTAGTTATACTAAAATAATGATGATTTTTGTTTTGAACTCTTGAAATATGAATTAATGATTGGTAGCAGATGCAATTAAAAACAGTAAAACAAGACAGTATTTAATAAATCAAAATGTTTCAGTGTCAGAACAAACTGTAGATAAAATTAAGCATAGCTTAAATAAATCTGTTAAGAATTTCTTGTGATTTACAAGGAGCAGGTCTCATTCATTGGACATTAGCAAACTAAATATTGTGACATTGGCCATAAGAGTTTTGAGTTTGAAAAACTCTTTCTATGCATGGGAAATTATTAAAAAAGCTGTTTTGGTTTAAAACTTTGTTTGTAAAACTTTAAGATTCTTGCTGGCAATGGAACCAAACTAACTCCTGAGCCATGGCATAAGTCAATATTTTTCTTTCTCACATAATTACATGTAAAGATATTGGAATGAGCTGAAAGTGGATAAATAAAATATTTTGTTTTGTTTTGTATATAAACTAAATAAATTTTAAATAATCTCAGCTCAGGTCTTAGGTTATCTCTTCATTGATATAGCAGGTTGGTTCTGATGCTGAGGCTGATTATGGACCAGGAGAAGGAGATCATCAAGAATTAGTTTGCTACTGGAAAGACTGCAACAGTGTGTTTGAATCACAGGAGGAGTTGGTAAAACATGCAAATGGTGATCATATTAAAAAGGAAAGAAAAGACTTTACATGTTATTGGAAAGACTGTAGTAGAGAGCAAAAGCCATTTAAAGCTCAATACATGCTGGTTGTCCACATGAGACGACACACAGGAGAGAAGCCACATAAGTGTACAGTAAGTACAATCACATGTATAGAAAATTATTGGATCACCAGGGTTCTCAGTATAAGCCTGAAGCCGGTGGAATTTTGCCGATTGTGCGGACGAAGGTAGCTGCCTGTAGTGGTTGTAAAGTTCTCTTTGACTTAAAAAAATGTGCATGTAAAAATAAATTGTATGGATTGTTCAAAACAAATTTTTGCATCAGTTTTCTGGTCAGCTAAAATAAATGAAATCTAGTATTGGAATTCAGCACATATGTGATGATAATTGACTAAAAATGTAGCTGCCTGTTGATACATTTTGACTGCCTGATGAAATTGGTACTGAGAACCCTGGATCACCTACAAACAGGTACCCATTCCCAGGTTTGAATTAAGATTGCCCAAGGGTTTGGGAAGATTTTTTCTTTGTCAAAAACCAGGATACAGTATATTCACCCATAAAAATATTTGACCCTATTTATATTTTATCTGATTGAACATATTCAAGGACCCTACATGCACTCTGATTGGACAAAACCCCATGTTTTAAATAGGTAGTCAATGACTCTGTGTGACTATTGCTATGTCAGCTTTTGGGAAAGATAAGATAAAATGATTTACATCAATATTAAGTGATGCTTATGTAGCAATTATTTCAGTGTATAACAAGTCAAATATCTTTATATTATTTTTTTAGTATATGTATTTATTCAGGTGAGGCGATCTCTCAATAAAAAATTTTAATAGCACAAAAGCTCTGAGGTCCATTACGAATGGTTGAAGATGCTGCATACAGTGTATACTGGGTTGCTTGTGTTCCTGACTATAGTCTAATTTCTTTGACACTGTGGAGAAGTATTTACAGTTTCCTGGCTGCATGAGTCTAAATTTTATTTTTATTTGGTGTTATACGTTTGCAAAATTGTAGAGTTTTTGCTGTCACAGTGAGATCACATTAAGTGACCGAGCAGAGATAGCAATTCTAATCAATAAAAAAAAAGCAGAGTGTAAAGAAAAAACAAGGCATGCAGGAATCCTGGGTAGAATTTTTCATGCACAAGTGTGACCAGGATCCCTTGCGCACTACAATGCTGACGTCAACCACGTTGAGCACAACTTTTGTTCTTTATTGCCTTTATTTTGGTCAAGGAAAGAATGGTTGGTATTTTACAGCTTATTTTTTTGAACTTGTGGTCAACAAGATGCTGCACATAGCTTATACTGGGTTGCCTGTAATCCTGGCTGTGGACAAAATGGAAAAGTTTTGACAGTCTCGTGGCTGCATGAGTCTGTAAAAGCTTTTTTTATTGTTTATCATTACTTGTGGTGACAGTGTAAAATCTATATTATAACAAATGAAGAAGCCTAAGCCATGCATTAGACTGTGATAAAACACTCTGGGCATTTGAGAGCACTTGAGAATTGTAACACTCTCTCACAGCTAGTGTTTTCTACATTTCCCTCGTGTTCTGAAATGCCTGTCCTGTTTTATCATAGTGTTATACATTGTTAAATAAAGAATACTACCGTAATTGTTCCAATTTAAGTGCCCCTCCAATTTAAGCGCCAACCAACAGAATATTTTTGCCTTTTCCCCCATTTTTAGTGCCATGCAAAAAAATTATTTTTTTTTGGCACTTAGTCTTTTGAGGAAAGTTTTTAATTTTTTTTTCACCTGATAATTTTAATCGGATTATGGCCATAATATCTGAGGAAATCTTCCAGATTCAAGTTAAGAAATTTCAAATTTACAGCTATGCTAGAGGAAGTTTGTGCAGCCTGTGAAAATAAAACCGCAGCGTCTTTTTGACCCGACAAGTATGCAGTAAAGTCACTCATGTGGAACAATTCCCAGAGAGCATGTTTTTCTCAAATAAATTTGAATGCGAATTTCATCATTTGTTGTGAGTTGAATCTTAAGAAACTTAAAAGGACAAGACTCTACATGTGGTCTCTACACTGAATGTTCTTTTATATTTGAAACTTCTGCATTTTAATTGACGAAATTGTATCTCTCAGGATCAAGGAACAGTTTTTTGAATTTATATAATCTGCGATGTACGACTTCTGGCACTGCATTCAATCTAATTTAGCTTGCTGCAGACTATGAGCATCCCACAAAGTTTAGTGTTGATCAAATTATTTGCTAATCAGCGAAGTTGTGAAAAAAAAGTCAATTTTGCCGCGCAAATCGTTTCTCTTTGTATAGCGCGATTTTATCATTTGAGTATAAAAGTGTGTGGAAACATTTTAACTTTTCCTCCAATTATTAAGCGCCCCACTAATTTAAGCGCCGGAAGGAACAAGTAATATATTTTGTACCCTAATTTAAGAGCCAATAAAATTTTAAATTATTTTTTTCTGGTGCTTAAATTGGAACAATTACAGTATATCATGATCAAATAATTTAAATTTGCTACTGCTTGCAGTTTGAAGGATGTAGCAAAGCGTACTCTCGACTGGAGAATCTAAAAACTCATTTAAGGTCACATACTGGTGAGCGACCATACGAGTGTGAGGTGGAGGGTTGCAGCAAAGCATTCTCTAATGCCTCAGACAGAGCCAAGCATCAAAACAGGACACACTCATCAGTGGTATGTTAATAGTAGTTTTCAACTCTACAAGCAATAAAATTGGTCTAGAGGAACATATGATCTCAGAAAGACAAGTTTTGATATAGGATGACCAAATTTTAAATCAGACTTAATCATTACAGTTTTTATGGACATGTGGGAACTTAACAAGTTCTTTGTTCTTAGAAACAAATTAATAAAAGCTCAATCTAAATTTATGTTTCCAACTACCAGATTAACCTC
Organism: Zoanthus solanderi; assembly: GCA_024336925.2. Lineage (NCBI taxonomy): Eukaryota > Metazoa > Cnidaria > Anthozoa > Zoantharia > Zoanthidae > Zoanthus > Zoanthus solanderi. Next base: position 21,917 of record JANCMA020348284.1, on the reverse strand, counting down.
TGGTGTGAATTCAGCCAATTCATCTAGTCTCTACAAATAATAACTGAAGAACTTTTGAACTCGCTAATTTTCCTCTTTGTCTTAAACTCAATGATACATTAATTTTGATTTTTTCTTACTTTAATACATATAATTATTATAATTTTTGTATTACCCTTATTAATGTTGACAGAAACCCTATGTGTGTAAAGTTCCAGGATGTACGAAAAGATACACTGATCCCAGCTCCCTTAGGAAACACACCAAAACAGTACATGGAGATCAAGGGGTTAAAAAGGTAACTGTGAGCACTATCATTATAGATATAATCTGTACATATTGATGGCCTTATTACTAAAACTGACCTGCTTCCAGCAGAGTTGTGCTCTACAGTAATGAGAGGACTACACCAGTATCAAAGAGTTCACTGGTTGAATCCTGAATAGAGCAATTATGTGTACATAACAGTGAAGATCATTAACATGTGTGTGATCAGGAATTTATATTTTTCTTCTTTTATTTACATTTCTTTCATCACCTATAATTGTAAAAGTAAATGACTATAACCTGTGCATCCGTTCTCATATTTAGACTATTTCCCTGTAATACTTACATAATTTTTAGAGAGTTTGCCATCCTCTCTTATCTTTGGACTTTTTCCTTGTAATCCCTTCATAATTTTTTAGAGAGCTTAAGAATTGGCAAGGGGAACAATAATGACAGGAATGGTACAAATAATTATTTCTCGTTTAGTTTTCCTTTTGAGAAGAGTGATTATTATTTAACTAATTTGTCTTATTTTTACACAAGTGTTGCAAAAAGAAAAAGGTAAAAGGTTAAGCCAAAGATGTCAAATTTTGTATTCTCGATGTCTATGCAGAAGTAAGCTTTTTGCAGCAAATTGATGGAGACATTAAAAAGCAGGTGGCCAGCTCAGTACTTTTCAATGTACATTTTTTGTATTCAATAATTAAGGCTATTGTTGTATGTTGTTGCCGCTGGTGTCCTCCTCCTCCTCATACTCATTATCATCGTTTTTGTTTAACTTTCGTATTTCCCATGGAGGATGGGGTCCTCATATTAATATAATGGCCCCCAATTAATAATTTAGTTTATGTTAGTCATTTTCACCATGAAGAGATTCATTATATTCTAGATATGAAAATGAAAATTTTTATAATGAAGTTTTTTTTTTCAGCTTAAAACTGACAGTCACAAAGAAAAGCCACCTCAAGACCAGGGCAGGAGAAATGCACCATCAGGAAAGACAGTGCAGACAGAAAGTAATGTCTACTGCAATTCAAAAAACCCCAACAATGTCCAAGCTACACAAATTAAATCAGTTATAAAAGAAACAAGATCTTGTGAAACCAAAGGCAGTTCTTACTCAGGTCATGTTACTGGAAATAGCTGTGATTCAGATACTGTGTCATCAAGCTGTGAACTGTCGCCAGGTCCTACTGATTCTTCAGGTGGTATGGGCATAGCACTTTCAGTTTCACATTCTCCTCGCAATTCGAGGAGATCTCCAAGAAGTCCATTAATACCAAATCATCTGCCTGATATTTTGGAAGCCGAGCCTTGTGATAATGCAGTAACAACTGTACAGCAAGTCCTTTCTGGATCCCAGTCCCATGGACACTTGTTGCCTAAGCTTGAATCCAAGGGCAGGGTTGAAACTTGGGTGCGAGATGTTAGCCGTAGAATGAGTGATGTCACGTCAAAGCCAAATGAAACAGGTAACCTCTTTGAAAGTGATGGAGATGTGAGCCGACGATCAAGTGAGAGTGGTTGGTCATCATACAATAATAGTCGTCGATCCAGTCAGGCAAGTCCATCCCCAGGTGTCAGTATGCAGAAGAATCGTGGTATTGATTTCCATCATCAAATCAATACAACCTCTTACAGCAAGAGACAGGGCTGTGATTTTGAAAGGACAACGTCTTTGCAGTTAACTGAAATGTCAGACTCTAATTTGGTTGTACGTCGAAGTAGTGAGGCTAGCATGCTTAGTGCCCCAGGAAACAGGCTCAGCCGGAATAGCAGTGGTTATGGGAGTCAGTCTAACTTGGCATTTTTAAAGCTGCCACCTTTAAATAGAACGTTTTCTCCTCCTAATGGTAGATTTCATGCTAACCAAACTCATCGCCGATTAAGTGATACAGTTATATGCGAAGCTGACAGTTCTGGTAGGTACATGAATGGCCAAGGGAGAGAGTTGCGTCGTCGCAGTGAGCCTCCTGGCCAAGTTGTGGGGACATCAACTAGACAAGAGCCATTATCTTTTCAACAACCAAAGCAAACACAGAACTTCAAAGAAACAAATGAAATGAAGGAAAGAACACCAATAGCAGAATCTTGTATTGATCCAAAAGATCTTGATCTGTTTCTTACTCCACAGCATACAAATTACAACTCATTGAATGGTGTGGCTGATGCACAACCAAGAACCCAACGACTTCGTCATTACCCCTACACAGAAGAAACTGTGTTTGAGCAGCAGCAGCATCAACAGGAAGTAGCTAGTCAAGTGATTCATCATAGGCCCAATGCAATCCAACCCAAACCTGTAAGCCAACCCAAACCTCGGCCACAGCATATGTCCAATGCTCCTATGCCAAACCCACACCAAGGAGACCTTCGAAAAAGACACCAGCTTTTGCAGCAGAAATTGTACTCAGTGCAACAGCAACAGCAGGAAACTCAAAATGACATTTTTGCTGGATACTCAAACCAGCAGCAAAATGAATATAATGCTTTTTATTCAGAAGTAGTGCCACAACAGTATCCAAACGGCACTGTACCTAGTGGTGTAAGCTACGAGGATTTGATGGTGGACAGAATGGGTGCACTCTCAACTGAAGCTGACCCTACTGAACAAACTTTTAATGCAGGGAACATGGTTATCAATCACATGGACACGTTGCTTAACTCACTGGCAGAGGAAGATAAGTACCTGGATTTGACAAACTGTTCAAGAATAGCAAGTGCTCTTTCTGGTACTATGTTTTAATGATTAAAAAACAAAAATTGAATTGACGTCCAGAGCAAAAGTGTAGTAAAAGACTGATTATTTGTTCTTTAAACCAAAATTGAATACTTTTATCAAAATACTTGTGATATAAAAATTGATTAATATGTTTTATAAAACACTAAGTAAATGATTTCTCTAGTTTAACTTGATTTGTGGAGACAAGGTGTTTACTTAATACCCAAAATATAGATCTAGAATTTCGATATTTTTAAAGAAAACTCAGTTGTATAATCACATATATTCAGAATTGTAGTAGTTGCAACTGTTTTTCATATTTAAAGGTTCCAGAAATATTACAAAGAACTTAAAAGTTTCCTGTTTTTAAGTTTACCAAAAGAATGTGATTTATTTTGAAAATTTGCTTTTTTAATTTTATATAGTGCATCATTTGAAATAATAGAATTTTCCTAAAATTATGAAACTAAAATAGGTAATATTTCTTCCTATTGTTTATTTTAGATGGTTTTCTGCGAGATGAAATGTAATGTACCTGTAGATAGATAATGAGAAGTTATAAAATGAATATTTTCAACACTTATATGCAAATTACAAGTTATGTAAATGCTGAAATGAAGTTATCTACAAAAGATATTTAGAATACATTTTAGTACATTAATATATGATAAGAGTTACAAGATTATATGGGAATTGGGAGGGGCATGATAGATTTTTTCATTTATTCTATTTACAGGTGAAGCCATGAAAAAACTAATTATAATTTGCAAAGCAATGCATATAATTTTCATATTCACGACAGTGACATTCTTTTGTAAAAAAATTAATTTTGATTAATTCACAGGCTAAAAAGCACGAGTTAGTGTTTTTATTGCATTTACAAAAAGCTGACTATTTTGACATGTTGCAAGTAAATATTCAGCAACAATAAATATTATTCATTTATACATTTAAATTTACTGCAGAATTTGTGTTTTTGTAAAAATTTATTATACTAACATGCTATTTTAAATAAAAGTCACTTAATTTTATCATAGCTCATAAATTTTGTAATTGATACAAAAATGTTTTCTAGGTAACATGTACTTAGACAGTTGTCAAATAAATTCATGAAAAGATGTTCTTATTTTGGATTTTTATTTTTGTGGGTACAGCTTTGTAGAGGAGTAGCCACTTTGTCACTGAATATGTCTAAGTGTAAGTAACACAAATTTGAAATTTTTTTGGAAGTTCAGGGTTAATTCAGAACATCAAGTGTATTCAGGGCCAATCAGGTATAATGACAAAACTCATGAATGCATGATAACTGATTGCAACCTCTTGGTACTTTCTGGTACTTTGACGAAGACTGGAGGAAGGAAGAGCTAAATAGAAAAAGTGAGGTCTGAAAGAATCCAAAACCAACTAAGGTCAAAGTTTGAGAAAAGGTCAAAGAGGTAAAATCAAGTATTAGAGCAGATAAGAGAGCATCGATGGAAAATCAGATGATTGTGGTACAAAGAGCAGCTGACAATAGTAACTCTAAGACTCTGAGATCATTAAGAACATCTACATTACAACCACAAATACTATAGCAACACAGTGATTAAAGATAATTATAAGCACAACAACTTTAAAACTTAGGAGAGCAACTAATAAGAGAGTCATAAGGAGCAATTTTAGGAATTCCCAACTGGGAACCACCAGAGAACGCTGTGGAAACTGCCTGTAATTTAACACCACTGATCGAAAGTATCAGTACAACACCAATCAGGAAAAAACATGGCAGAGATGATGGAAAAAGAGAGGGAAGATGCAGAATGGAGGTTGTTATGGTTCATGCCTTGTGAAGGATGGATCAAAATGGAGAGAAAGTGTTGAGGCATAACATAGCATCAAGAGTGAGATAGGTAAGTTACACTTTGACCTGCTACTCTTGAAACTTAGTCTCGTTTGAGCAATCTAGAAATTTTAGAATTTGCTGGTCATACAGATTCACATTCAGTTGCAAGTTACAGCCACAATGCAAAATTTCAGCAGTGATGTAGGTCAAATTTCTTGGCTGGTTCTGTGCCATGCTGTGATGCAACAAGAGTGCCGACAACATTGTGACTCTTCAGACATTTACAAGTCTCTGAAACTTCCATTCTTAATTAAAGTAAATGCAACTTGTAAGCAATAATTTTAACATCGGTGTTTCAGGAATTTTATCAAAGACCGTTCATGGTTATTCGCTGTTGCCACTATTAACATCTTGCCAGTGAAAGTTGTGAATTTCCATTAAGACATTGCACCGCATGGCCACAAATTATAGTTTTTAGAATTGGCAAATTTGTTAGGCATAGATTACTGTTTAAAACATTTGTAACATTACAGATTTTGTTTGTTTGGCAGTTATACAGTAAGTTTGAATTCAAGTTTGAATCCATATAAAATTGATGTGTATTTTTATAAAACCAACTGGAACCCTTGTTTAGCTGTATGAGAAACAAAGATAAAAGTTAGCAAATGACCAATAGGCAATTTTACATAATAATTACACAGACTATATTGTCATAATAAATGGGAATTATTGAAATTACATATATGGCTTGCCTTAGTGTATGCATATGGTTCAAGAATAAATTGGCTTTTATCCATGCGGCACAAAAAGAAAATCAAAAGTCACAATTAGACGACTAGCGGATACTGCACAAGAAGAATTACTCCTACGGAGTATCCGCCAGTCAAAAATTGGCTTTGGCAAGTTTTTTTTTGCCTTTACTATACGATTCAAGTTAAATTTATTGCCTTATTAGGTTTTATATAAAAAAAATCATGAGAAAATTCACGTTGCCAGATAATTACCTAAGGCTGTAGAGTAGAAACATGTAAATGTTATGAGCCTATTTTATGATAAGGTGAGGCTCATTGTAATTTATAGATCACAATATTCTTCAAAATCTGAAGGGCCGTCAAACAAGAAAACGAAAAAATTCCCAATTCACTGAATACAAAAAAGATACAAAAATGAGAACAAAGCAAATCGAACATAAGAAAAAGAATGATTTTAACAGAAAATGTATTCCAGTCTTTCATTAGTTTATCTACCGCTTCTTTTGTTTGCTTTTTTCAGTTTCAGTTGGCGATTAATTTTTTAGAAATTTTAATTTCTATTATATTACCTTCTGTAAAAACACAAGCTGATCTTAGCTTGATACTGTTAAAGTCCCAAGAGAATGAGTTGAAACCAATGACCAAGGGCCCCCTGGTAACCCTATCGTAATTATATAATTGCTCAATTTTGCTGTTTCTAACAAAATAGTTTTCTGAAATGAGGGTTTGCCAATCCAATTATCCAATTTCCCCAAGTCCTTCTTTTAAGGTCTAAGGTGCGAGCAATCGCTGGCACTACTTGAACTTTCCAATTTAATCTACTAGTCTCTCCTCATCAATAATTATCCAATCACCTGGTAATGCAACGTCCAAAATCAAAGTGTTCCTTTCTGCTTTATTCACCACCATAATATCTGGTCTCCTAGCCTCAATCATGTTGCACATCCACATTTCATCATCACCATCATCATCGCCTTCTCACTCATACCCAGAGCATAGGCCATCAACAATAAGTTTCCATTGTTTTCGGTTTGGCGCAACCCTTTCTAAATTCATCCAGCTTTGTCCCACTTTCTGACTCTACACTCCTTCTCCATGTATTCCTAGTTCTCCCACGCCGACGCTTACCAGGCGGGTTCCACGTTAATGTCTGTCTGGTAATGTGGTCTTTCTGTGCCCAATCAAGTCCATTTCCTTCTGCCAATTAGCCTCCCCACTGGTTCCTGATTTGTCATCTTCCATAGGTCCACGTTTCACTTGATCTTAGAAATTAACATTTCCTGGTACATGTTTCCCTTAAAGCCTAATATTTCCCATATAATTTCCAATGGTTATGACCGACTAACCTCGCTACTCAGTTGTGACTCCTTTTATATGCTTTCCGAGCTTGATTTTTTCCTTAACAGTATTGGTGACTTAACCATTTAATCAGTTTGATTGTAACATAATTATTTTGACTGTTCCTTAGCTGCACATATCAGGGTCTCTGTTTTCTCTGACCACTTCCAGGTTCTGTTAGTAGTGGTTGTTTCAAACATGTAAAGCTATCCATCCACTGTACATCCTTTTTTCTTATTAATTTTTTTATATAATACTTATTGATCCACATTATTTTAACTTTAACTTGACAGTAGATATTTAGTTTATAGCATATCAGCCCTTTATATATGCAGGCCGTTAATCATACACTATGCACTGTCCGCTAAGTTTCTTTCTAGGCTTTCAAGCTCATATACTGTCCACTTCAAAATATCTGCTCCAAACTTTGGTACTGGTATTTGTGAAAGAAACTAAAAGTTTTTCACAATGTTGGGACTATGATATAAAAAAGAACTGATCCACGGTATAGTAGACAATGTGACTGCAAAGATTTGTTCAGAAATAAACTGAGGGGTGTAATATATCTAATTATTGTTTTAGACAGTATCATATGATTAGTCAGAGAAATTAGAATGGCATTAATAATGTTTAAAAATACTTTAAAATATTAAACTCTTTATTTGGAGAACTACAATTTTTTTACAATAAGAGGACTATGTTATAAGAAACAGACCTATGTCACGACCGGATGTTGTGTTACTTTGTTAATGATTAGTTGACATGATTGCAAGCAATGTAAGATTAGACTTTAGCGTGGGGGTGTGTAGTTGAGAGAGAATTTTGTAGTGAGAATTAAAACAGAATAAAAACCTTGAATCTACAACATCGCAGTGTGCCGTGTTTTTCGTTCACGACACAAAGTGGCGACCCTGCCAGGACGAATCAGGACAAGATTTAAAGCATTTAAATCTTCAAATTCCAGCAGTGAGTATTAAATAGTAAACAACATGGCAAACACTGAAGGTCTAGAGAAAGTTATCAACGGGAAACTCAAGCTATTAGCCTTTATGTCGGAGGATACTGGTCGCATTTTGGATCAAAAGGATGTCAAAGCAATGGGGAGACAAGCGGATGCTTTGGAAAAAACACTCGACAAAATCCACGAATCAAAACTTCAACTACAAGCGATAAAAATAGAAGGGGATGCGGATCCATTGGAAGTCCGAAAATGGACCGAAGAACTCGAAGCTAAACTTAGTAAGTATGAAGATGAAGCGAAAACCCTTAAGGAGAAAGTCACTGATATCATCGAAGAAGAGAAGCAAAAGCGTCTTTTTGACCAAGAAATCAAACTCCAGGAGGCAAAGTTACAACGTCAATTTGAATTAGAGCAAAAACACAAAGCCGAAAACGCGAAATCAACATCCAACACAGCACTATCAGGCCGAGCAAAGCTACTAAAACTAGTGATAAAGCCTTTCCAAGGAACACATCTCGACTGGATGCGATTTTGGAATCAGTTTGAAACGGAGATCGATAAAGAAGAGTTTAGTGCTATTACTAAGTTCTCATATTTAAAAGAACTGCTCTAACCCAGCGTAAGAGTGTACATAGATGGCCTTCAATTTACTATCGAGGGGTACGAGCGCGCAAAAAACGTACTAAAAACAATGTACGGAAGGCCTAGTGAAGTTGCCAATGCGCATATGCAGAGTATTATGTCATTACCATCCATAGCCAGTTCTTCTGCGTCTAAAATTCAAGATTTTTACGAAAAGTTAATTTCCTGCGTTCACGCGACGGAAAACAAAAGGAAATGAACGGTTACGTAAGATTAACATTAAACAAACTGCCAGCTATAAGAGCAGATCTTGTTAGATTAGATTGGCAGGAATGGGAGTTCCATTATTTAGTAGAAGCCCTTCGTAAGTGGTGCGAGCGTAACCAGTTAATGCATTAGATCGAAAGGCAGCTAGTTCTACCGAGCACAGTAATCCAGCACGCAAGCCAATTCAAACGAGAGAGAGAGAGAGAGTTTACCAAACCAGAGAGGAGTCAAGCAAAGCTGTTTCATGTGTATATTGTGAAGGCGAGCACAAGTCAATTAATTGCGACCGTGTTAAAAGCGTGACAGAAAGAAGTTTTTAGCCATGAAAAAACTTTGCTTTAACTGCACTGGCGCGAAGCACAGAGCAGCAGAATGTCGAATTAAGTATCCATGCCAGAAATGTGAGAGGAAGCACCACACTTCAATATGTGATAATGAGCCAACTCCCCAGCGTATGTTAGCCACGGGGGAGGGAACGGTGATGTACCCTGTGGTTGTGATTCTCGTAGAGGGCGTTCAGTGTAGAGCACTACTTGATACCGGGGCGGGAAGCTCGTACGTATCAGCAGCACTTCTACAGCGAATCAACAAGCAGCCTGTTCGCACCGAGTACAAGCGTATAGACATGATAATGTGCTCGACAACTCAGCTTATAAGCGTCTATAACTTGAAGGTGAGGGATGTGGACGGAAAGTTCGAGCTACAAACTACCGTAAACAAAGTCGACAAGGGGGTATTACTGAATATTCCAAACCCGCGGTATGCAGAAATAATCAAGTATGATCACCTAACTGGAGTGGTCATAGAGGACAACGACACAAAGAGCGAACTGCCCATCCACATGATACTAGGAGCCAGCGGGTACTCTCGGATAAAGACAAATGAGAAGCCAAAAATTGGTCATCCAGGCGAGCCAGTAGCAGAGCGCACAGCACTGGGATGGACGATGATGTCACCCGGAAAAGAAGCACAACTCGGAAAAGCATTCCTCACAAGATCGTCTGCAGCCGATTACACACAAATCTGCAACCTAGACGTCTTAGGAGTAGAAGACAGGCCAGAAGGAGATCAACAAGTTGTCTACGACGAGTTTGTTAACCAGCTTGACCAGACCGAACAAAGATGATACGAAACGGGATTATTGTGGAAACCAGGTCATAAACTTCTTCCAACAAACGAGCACGACAGTATTAAACGTTTCGGAAGCCTGCTGAGAAGGCTACATAGCAATCCTGAACTATTGGACAAGTATGATGAGATAATCCAGGAACAGTTGACAGAAGGAATTGTGGAACGAGTAAAAGAACCACCAATGGAGAGAGAGTTTTATATTCCCCACAATCCTGTCGTCCGTGAAAACGCGGAAACAACGAAAGTCCGGATCGTGTTTGACGCCTCGGCAAAGGCCAATGAAGACAGCCCATCCCTAAATGAGTGCTTGGAGACTGGACCTCCAATACAGAACCTGTTATGGGATGTGCTTGTACGAAACCGTGTCAAACCAATCGCCTTAGCGGGAGACATCAAACAAGCTTTTCTCCAAGTTCGTATAAGACCAAAACATCGCGACGCCCTGCGATTCCATTGGATAAAGAAAGACCCCTCAGCCATAGAAGTTCTACGATTCACGCGAGCACTGTTTGGATTAGTTCAGTCACCATTCTTACCAGGCGGAACACTGAAACACTGAAGGTACACTTAAACAAGCTGAAGGAACAATATCCAGTGGAAGTCGAGGAGATAAACAGAAGCATGTACGTCGATGACTTGATTACAGGTGGAAGCGTTTTAGAAGAAGTCCTACACTTGAAGAAAACAGCTGTCTCAGTCTTCGAAGCAGCTAAATTTACCTTACACAAGTGGCATTCCAACGAACCTTAACTTGAAAGTGAAGAAGGGACAAAAGAAGACCAACCAAGGTACGCAAAACAACCTTTGGGTGTGAAGCAAGGTGAGCCTAAAATGTTGGGCCTCTCGTGGGACAAGGATATGGACACGCTAGCTGTGACGTTTCCTGAGAAACCTGTGGAAGTGACAAAGAGAGCTACTACGATTCCTTGCGTCAATGTACGACCCACTTGGTCTGGTATCACCTGTAACAATCGTTGGCAAACTACTGTATCGCGACGTCAGTGAAAGTCACCTACCATGGGATGAGAATTTATCGGAGAACCTTGCTTTAAAGTGCCACCAGTTTATGTCAAGCTTGCCAAACAAGGTTGATGTCGCGCGATCCTTACCGTTCTTCAGAGAGCAAATACAAGAAATAACTCTTCACGCCTTCGGCGATGCAAGTGCATCTGGTGTTTCCGCGGCTGTGTACGCTGTCATCCACCAAGTCTCAGGGAAAAGCCAAGGGTTGATAGCAACAAGTTCCAGACTAGCAAAGAAGAACCCGACCATACCAAGGTTAGAACTCGTGTCAGCGCACATTGCAGCTAACCTCTAAGCCCTAGAGGGGTATCCAATAACCCGAGCTCAAGGATGGCTGGACAGCACTGTGGCCCTTTATTGGATCAAACAAGGAGGACGCTTCAAGCAATTTGTAGCCAATAGAGTTCGGAAGATCAACGAGATGGAATTCATCGAGTGGAGACACGTTGGAACAGATCAGAATCCAGCCGATCTGGGAAGTAGAGGATGCAAAGCGGATCAGCTATCTGACGTCTGGTTCGATGGACCCACTTGGCTGGCGGATGCTAAAAACTGGCCAGAAGACATTGTACCAGGACCTTTAAAGGAAACAGATGATGAAGCAAGAAATTTCAGAAGATATTTGCAGCAGCTGTGGAATTAAAGGACGACCTCGCTAACATCATGGAAAACCACGCCTTCTGGAAAGCAGTACGAATTACCACGTGGGGCACTCGGTTTATACAGAATTGTCGCAACAAGAAGTCAAACCACCTTACTGGTCCATTATCAACCACTGAGATTGAAAAGCAAGTTAAATGGTGGACCAAAAGAGATCAACAAATCTACAGTGCAACAGAAAAGTTTCAGGAAGACAAACTCCGCCGTAACTTACAGAAAAACAACACTTACAGAGAAGATTGTTCAAGATGCACATTGGTGTACTCTTTGTGGGGTAGTTGGTCTTACGATGGCTTACATCAGAAAAACCTACTGGATCCCGAAACTGAGATATCTAACAAGAAAGGTGGTGAGGCAATGCTACGGATGTAAGAGGTTTCACGCTACAACCTTAAATAGTCCTCCACCGGGAAATCTGCCCATCGACCGCACAGAAGGCTCAACCCCCTTCCAAGCAACTGGAGTGGACTACGCGGGACCCATACTATACAAAGCAACATCTAAGAAGGAGGGAAAAGCATACATTTTGCTCTTTACTTGCAGTCTAACCAGAGCTGTAAACATCGAGCTGATGCCTGATTTAACCACAGAGGTTTTCATCACCGCTTTGAAGCGATTCATAGCTAGACGTGGAAGACCAAGGAAGATCTACTCAGATAATGCCACAACTTTTGTTGGAGCGGAGTGGTGGCTGCGCAACGTTATGAAAGATGAGAATCTACAAAACTACCTCGCACACCAATCTATCGTGTGGCAGTTCAATCTCAGCAGAGCCCCATGGTGGGGTGGCCAATTTGAGAGATTAGTTGGCATCGTGAAGCAAGCGCTATTTAAGTCAGTTAGAAGGGCCATCTTAACTTGGAAAGAACTCGAGGAAGTGATGCTGGATGTTGAAGTGGCCATCAACAATCGTCCTCTGAGCTCTATAGAGGATGATGTTCAACTACCATTGCTGACGCCGAACATGATGATTTACGGTCAGCCTAACCTTATTCCGGAACCTGGGGCTGACACAGACGATGATACAGACCTGAGGAAGCGAGCAAGGTACCTTCGCCGTTGTAAAGATGTACTCTGATCACGATGGACAGAAGAGTATGTACGAAGTCTACGAGAACCACACAGCCTAAATCACAAGACCAAACAACTCCTGCTCAAGATTGGTGATGTTGTACTTATCAAAGGAGATGAACGCAACAGAGGAAAGTGGAACCTGGGGATCGTTCAAAGACTCATCCAACTGAGAGATGGAGTTGTGAGAGCGGTAAAGCTGAGGGCAGGAAAATCCTATCTGGAACGTGCGCCCCAACACTTGTACCCAATGGAGCTGTCTTACGACAGACAGCTCATTCGTCCACTGAACCCTGCAGCAAGGGAGTTCCATCCAAGAGCGGCATCACAGACGGCAAGACAGCGCATTGCAGAAATTGTACAAAAGGAAAATCATGTTTTATAACATTTAACTTTTCTGTATGTTAAAAATCAAAGTAGATTAGTATATTTATAACATTTCAAGAACATTGACAGAAAATCATATATCAATTGTAATCATTAGTTATTGTTCATATATTTGCTCCCTTCAGTATGGCAAGCCAAACGTGACAAAAGTGTCAACAAAAAAAAAGAAAAAATTACCCGAGAACAGAAATCGTTAGGCGAGATAGAAATCATGTGATGAGAATATAGACTCCTAATGTGCAAAAATGGAAATCGCTATGCGAGATTAGAAATCGCCATGCGAGATTGGAAATCGTTAGGTGAGAACAGAAATCGTGTTTCGAGAATATCGAGTGCAATTTGAGAGTATCGATTACCGATAAAAGACTGAACTAAGGATGCTCAAAGAGTAAAAAAAATATGGCGGAAGTTGGTTCAGACGATCTGAGGGATTTTTTGGACTCCCCGAGTGATTCATTGTTAAGAAACCGTCTCAGTCTTTGCGTTCGTTTGATTTTGTGGGGTTAGAAATTTGTCGGAGAAAGTTGGAAGAACAATGACGGCATTTTATTGCGATTTCAACCTCCTTTCAAAATCGTACCGCAGTTAACGAAACAGCTGTAAATTCTGATCTGTTAGAACTAGTCCGAGAACTGACTGATTACCTCACGGAAGTGGTAAATTGTGGTATAGTGGGGTGACATGCCTACACGGCTTCAGTTACATCATTTGCATAATTGTAGTTTACTCTCATACTTTGTTTTTCTTTGCGTAGTGTTTAAAGTTTTGCTTTAACAAGCATGTCTTTGAGGGAGTGTGCTCGTTTGTACGATATAATTGATTTTTGTGGGAAGACCTTTTTAAAGTACGGTTGGTTTTCGATTAAATACCAGTTCTTAGACAGTATTTGTTTTATATTTGGTATTGTTGGATTAAATTCTGTTACGAAAGGCAGTATTTTTTCTTGTTTTTTGGGTTTCGTTTTTAATACTGCACTACTCTAAGGTGCTCGATATAACGATATGGGAAGCTTATTAATTTTTCTTTTTTTCCCAATCCTGCCACCAGCAGCTTCACCCCCGTTTATATTTCCGAGTAATTGTCCAAGCACTCTGTCCCAAAAGTCTAAAAACAGAAATCTGTAGTGTTTGTACGTCCTCGAAACTTGCACTGGAAACTGAAATTGCGTTCTTCATTAACGAATACAATGCAATGTTTTATCATTTTTAATGCTAAGTTCATCGATTCCTAAAGTGGAATGTTTTTCGGGCTTTGTCACATTGTACTTGACCAGCTTGGCCTAGCACCAGTTTGGATGTTCCTTTGGGCTCAACTTTGAAACGTTTGCCTTGTCTCTTCCTAGAAGTTCCGACCTTTTATTAAATTTTCCTAGAAATTGACACTCCCGTTTACTTGGCACCCAAGATTAAAGACAGCCGCTCTTAAGCCTGTTCTATGCCATGCTAATGAGGCCTAGGGGGTTGAAAATAGCCGATAAAGAAGGAATATTTTGTAGTAAGAGACTGCAAGTTATGGCCACACTTTGTATTTTTTTTTACAAAAATTGTAGTTAGTTTATTAATCATTGGTGTTTTTTTGGCAACTGCTAAAAAGATAACTTGATTTAAAGTTAGATTTTACAAATGAACCCTACGAATGAAGATGTTTTGCTACATTAAGTAGCAAGGTAAAATACAATACAACAATTCAAGTGCAAGACATTTTTCATGTTTTCAAAGATAGCTTTTGTTACACTTGAAGGTATGTTCCACTGGACACAATATCGATCCAAAATAATACTTTTTCTTACTTTAGATTCATAGTCGACTATCTATTGTATTCAGCTCATCCAAAGCAATTTTTATTTCTCTGACTTAAAGTTTGAGTTTTCTGCATGTTTTTTTTTAAAACTACGACTTCTCTTGGTTGTAGGTGCCAGACCCCTGCTCGGTTATTTTTAAAACATGTTAAAAGAAGAAACTGGTACTGTGTCACATTCAAGGTGGCAGTGCACAAAAAATTCAAACTTTGAAGATACGAAATAAGAGATTGCTGTAGGACTGTGGACAAAAATTATTAAAATTTGAGCTATTAATATGGACCCAAAGTAAAAAGAGTATTGTTTATAATTTAGTATTGTTGGATAGCAAGGACCCCTTTAAAGGTAATACTCTCTCAATAGTTTGAAGTAGTAACATCTGCAAACCATAAACCAGTTTATGAACAATAGTAAACTTATTGTGCCTCCATTATAAAGCAAAGAATCTTGGAAAATAATTGTGTAATTCTTATCATCTTGGAATGCATATAGAGTAGCAAGACAATAAATAACTTTGCTCATGGCTTCACCTAACAATGCCTCTTCCAATTTTATTTAAGACCTCTTTACAATTGAATGAGCAGATTTTTTTCTGTTCTTTTTATTAAAAAAAACTATTTTGAAAGTGAAACAAAATGGCAAGTCTTAAGCAAAATTGATATTTTGAAGGAGTAGAGGCAACAAGAATTTGTTACACCTAAAAAACATCCAATAACTTTATAACATGTAGGACTAGAAACTGTGTGTGTAAGAGTTATTTCTTGTAGCCTAATGGTACATAGAATAAAGACTGAAGTCCAAGCGACAGATTATAATTCATCTTTAGCTTTGCTTGCTTCCTCAGTGGTCTCATCTTCTTTTTCTGTTGTATCTTCTTTAGACTCTTCTTCTGATTCTTCCTTGGGTTCTTCTTCCTTGGGTTCTTCTTCCTTGGGTTCTTCCTTGCTGTCTTCTTTTGTCTCAGTTTCTTTAGCCTTTTTGTCCTCATCTTCATCCTAAGAATCAAGATTAAGAACTTATAACTTGAAGTTTCAAACAGAAATTGAAGTGCTGCAAGCTGAAACAAAGGGAGGGAGGGTAGAAACAAGTATTTGGGACTTGAGAGAGAGTAGTCTGGATTGAGATGGGAATTCCTCTGATTTCATAGCAAATTAAAGGAAGATGAGAACTTGAGTATGAATAAGCTGCAGTTTTTAAAAATTTGGAGATGCTGTTTAAGAATATTTCTTTTATTTCATTCTAATTTTATGGAAAGGTTTCAGCATTAATTTAAAACAGTTTTCATTACATATATTTTTTGTTATTTGATTGTGCCTCCTCTCACAGAATTGGGTGTGTGGCCTTCAATAGTTAAAGGGTTTCTTTTAAACAAAACAACCACTTTTAATGTATTGATGATTATAAAATAGACTTCTTTCAGCAGTATTTTTATTCAGAACTATAATTCTGATGGACCTAAGACAGCCTGCAGCTTACCTCTTCTTCCTCCTCCTCCTCCTCTTCACTTTCCTTGTCCTTCTTCTTGGCATCTTCTTCTTCTTTCCTCTTCTTCTCTTCCTCTTCTCTTTCTTTACGCTCTTTTTCATCTTGCTCATCCTTCATTTTCTTCTCACCCTCCTTTGTAGCGTCAAATGTCTCCTTGGCAAACTTCTCGGCATATTCGGGTGAGTCAGTTATAAGAACATTATCAAAAATGGTACCAGATTTCACCTGAAGGGATACAAACAAATTGTACATACCTTAAATATAATTTAAATTCAAACTACACTCTACAATTATTTGCAATTTTGATGAAAAACAGTAATGAAATAGTTCACAAGGCAACGAGAGTTAAATGTTAACTTCACATTATTTAAACAAATATTTTTTAGCTTATCTGCCATATTATTTAAAGCATAAACATGGTCTTGGCACAAAGCATTTATATTTTTGAACAAGTTAAAATTTTAGAATGAATTACTAAAGAAGGAACAACAATTAAGATTGAGGATACTTAAAACTCTTTTTCTGAATTGACAATTGGCAATTTTACCAGAAATAGTGAAAGTAAAGAAAGAAAAGCCAGCTGAATTAGGTGACAAGTTTCAATGATTAAACTGGGTTTAAAGTCTTGAAATTTTAACCCTATTTTGATCTTATAACAGCTATTCCATAAAAAATTATTTAACAATTAACATAATAATTTAACAATTATTTGCTGGAGAAGTGAATATCTGGTTAATATTCATTAAGGGAATATCTACTACTCTGAGGAGAGTATTGTTTTAGTAAAATCACTTGCAGTTTACTGTTCAAACCATTCTGTCAAAAAGAAAAATTTCCAATTTTTATTCATTGATGTTCTTTGCTCAGTTGTGCGTATCAACATCAGAAACATTTCCATCCACAGTTTTTTTCTTTTAATTGGCACAATTGTTATGTAATATTATATTACCTTTGAAAAGTGTTATCTCAAACTGAGTTTATCCTTAGTGCTTTCAGAAGAGTTTTACTTAATTTTGAAACATTTGTTCTTATGCAGGCTATAATCACCTCACGCTAGACAATTCAAGCTGGCATAATACATAGCCTCCACCAATGAGAGCACTGCAAACTCTATCACCCAAGTTATTTTATTAAAAACTGATATACATTGGTTTGTTTTATTTATTTGAGTTGCCATTCTGGCTGGACAGTTTTAATGTAAGTATTGATGTATGTTAGTGACACTCTGTCATGTTCATGCTTTTTCACATATTTGTGACCTTCCATGGGATTTCATACAGTTTACTTGTTACCTTTAGGTAAGTGTTAAAACCAGTCAAAAAAAGTGTTAGGGAAAGTATTAGGATTTTTCAATGGTTGTTAGAAGCGTTTAATGCATTACAAAAAAATGTTATAATTTTAGGCTAAAAGCGTTAGCTGTGTTAGGAAAGCTGTTAGATTAATGACTTTTATCTGTTTAATAAGATTATTTGAATATCTTCAAGATTTTTTACAGGTTTCGTTAGCTGAAGTCTTCCCTATACTCTGTTAAAACCTTCGCAAGTTATTTGAACAGTTCTTGAATGGTTTTTGTGGCATGAGTAAATGACTGACATTTATTTAAGTTGTAATGCAAACATTTTGTCTGACTGCTTAACTACAAATCAGTCAAGTATCACTTATCTGAACTGTAAATTGAAGTTCAACTAACTTGTACTAAGTTCAACTGCATTGTTTTTCTGGTTAATTGAAAGGTAGCAAACTGACATTCCCTTCAAATACTGCTGCAGTAGTCACTCCTTTCATGATCAACCTTCAGAAATTACTTTAGACTAACATGACATAGAGTGAATTCCAGAAACAGTAATAAGTGATCATAAACCCTAGATCAGATCCAACTGATAAAACAAGATTTTTTTAAAAAAGAATACACAAGGCAATTGTTAATTTGTGTTTGCAGCTTTTAACCAGTTGATTGGCTTCTTATGGTTATATAATCTTTTAATGTTACTGAAAATGAAGGGCCAATCCAAAAGCATTTAAAGTTGATGATATAATAGATGAAAATAACTTCTTGTATTTCTTACCTTAGTAATTTCAATTAATTCTTTGGTTTAATTATTAAAAAATTGCAAGAAAAGAAACAATTTGCTTTACAAAACTGTCTACTACTAACCATATAATATAAGAATATTGTAGTTGAATAGTGGTCAGTTCGCACCACTATCAGCTGTGTGCAATTCTTTTTACTTGAAGTTTTGGTGAGTATTCTAAATTGAATGCTCTTTGCCACATAGAAATGATTGCTTTCTTTCAAATGACCATTTGGAAAATTGGCACATATCTAAAGATACTTTTTGATAGCCACATAGTTCATTATAAACTCAGATGTTTTCTTTTAACTTCAAAGTATTAGAATGTTTGAGAGTGCCATTCAAAGTTTTAATCATTTGATATTAGGCTTCCTGTTAGAAAGACCGTTAAGAAAATGAAGGCAAAATGCTAAAACGTTTTTGTAAGGCATTAGAATTTTTCTCTTACCTGTTCAAAGCATTACTAAAAATGTTTCAGACACTTGGCAGCACATACGTTAGCTATTAGTTTTTACCCATTAAACAGGAAACTGTTAATGTACGAAATCTACGAAAGATCATATTTTGTTAAAATTTACATTACTTGAATAAGTAGTTTTCAAAAGAAAAGTCAATCTGTTCAATCTGCTCTTGTTCTTACCTGCCATAGATCAAAGCCAATAGCTCCAATATCTTTAAAGACAGTTAATTTATCATCAGGTTTGTATTCAGGATTATCAATCTCTGGGTGAACCCACTCTCCTTTATAGTTAGGATTGTCAATCTGTTTTGGCTTCCATTCACCCTAAAAAAAAATCTTTATTATCATATATTACTAATATGAAGTTTAAGCAACAATGGTGACAACATTGGTTGGGCGAGGGCGGACTATTTTTCTCTTTTGTACTGTTGAGGATTTTTTTGCATGAGATTTACAAACAGAAAAAGTTAGATAAATGGTTTTAGATGGAAACAAATTTTAGGAATAAAATCAATGTTGTACATTAACTCAAATTTAGTGAGCATTTCAAAGCTTATATTTTGTAAAGGGAATGACAAGCACATAGTCAGCATACTACATTCTGATAAGAAACTATTCAATCAATCAATTAATCATCATTGTATTTGATAACTGAAGCTACCTTTTGTCACTCTCAGTATTGTTTTTATTCTTTTCAATTTAACTCCTTTGCAAAAAGCTTTAAGAAAAATAACAGAGTAAATGTTGTAGTGCCAAAAATATAAGCTTTTTTTTGAATACTTCTTGATTAACATAATTATGCAAAATAGAGCAAAAAAAAAAACAAAACAAAAAACAAAACAATTTGTTCAACTTTCTGTCCAAATACAAACAATTAGGAATGGCAATTTGCTGCTCTAAGCAGCTTTTACTTCTCAATTCTACAAAACTAAATGTAAGTTTTTTGTACCTTGTATTCAGGATTGTCAATCTGTGGAGGTTCCCATTCGCCATCTATCTCATCATCCCAGTCTTCAGGCTTCTTGGCATCAGGATCAGGGATGTGTTGTGGCTTGTCCCAATCCTAAAAAAACATACACAATGACTCTCCCTTGATTGTTCAGCTTTGAACAACTCAACTCTAACAAGTGAATTTACCTTGAAACATGAGGATCAGGTGAAACAGGTTTTGGGGAAATATAATTTGAGATTTCAGATTTATTTTCCTGTTGTAAATTCACCATCAACTTAACTTCAGATACACCACTAAAGACTCAAGCTATTACCACAGACCACAGCCAATCACTTCAGCTCTTTGCAGCTCAATGCATTCAGTTTTCACTTGAATTATTTTTGTTATTACAAATTATGGACGACAATAACATATTTCAAGAAAAACTTTTGTTGCAAAAACATATCCCTGTATAGTGTCATTGCAAAAAAAATTCCATGTACAGCCTGTTGGTTTAAGAATTGTCCTTCACTCATATTAAAACAAAAATGTTTTAAAGGGAACCTCGGCTGTCCAGTAGTAATAATCTCAGTAAGAGTTTATCACAACTTGTGTCTACATCAGCAGCTCAAATTAGATAATTCTTTGTATATAGTTCATGCAAAGCAATTTCCTGTGGGCTGCCATCTTGAAATGTGACGTAGTTGCATTGAAGTGCTAGTCTTTACTCTTGATAAAAACAATTGCAATGAATGAGTGGGGGTCTGGCACTGCAATGCAACTACATCACATTTCAAGATGGCAGCTCGCAGGAAATTTAGTGATTAAAAAATCACTTAACATTAATTATATACAGAGAATTATCAAATTTGAGCTGCTGATGTAGACACAAGTTGAGGAAAACTCTTATTTGAGATTAATATTGTCAGACAGCCAAGGTTTCCTTTAGAAAGTAACACTTGACTTCAGAAAACTA
Source organism: Zoanthus solanderi (assembly GCA_024336925.2). Classification (NCBI taxonomy): domain Eukaryota; kingdom Metazoa; phylum Cnidaria; class Anthozoa; order Zoantharia; family Zoanthidae; genus Zoanthus; species Zoanthus solanderi. Next base: position 1,233 of record JANCMA020348284.1, on the reverse strand, counting down.
ATCTAATTGGAACTTTGAAACTGATCTCCCTATATTATTGCCATTACTCTCTTGTTGCATTTTCACAAAATTTTTCAAAACTTCAGTTGTTCATTAACCAGGAAAATATTGTCAGTTGGATTGTTTACCTCTGGTTTCTTGTCATTTGGGTCATCAATCATTTTCTTGTCATCCCAGTTTTCAGGTTTTTTTGCTTCTGGGTCTTTGATCTTCTTAGGTGGCAAGAAGTCCCAGTCCCCCTCCACTGTACCACTTTCAACCTTCTCACCATCAATTTTAACTTCATAGGTCTGGTCAGGTTTCATGATAAGTGTGTAGAGATGGCTCATTTCATCATCCTACACAGACAAAGCAGATTGCTCCTCATCATTATCATAGCTATGTACAGTACTGACCAAAGTGGAAAATTACAAGCTGGAAGACCTTGGGTCAGACCTCTTGACAAGGCCAGTGTGCATTATGGCAGAAAACTGGCAAAACCAAATACTGGCATTGGGCTGATAAAGCTTTTTTTTTTTTTTGGGGGGGGTAAAGGGAAATTATAAATATTTTGTTTTTGCTCTGTTCTAGGCCATCTAAAATCTAACCAGGTAAAATACTCTTACTTTTGCACCCTGTAACCCTCAAGTCCAGGTACATATTATGTTGCTGTAAAAAAACTGTAAAAAAACTGTAAAGTTAAATAAATATACTTAGCAGAAGTAAGCAAGCAAATGAATATCCCTTTGTATCTAAATTGTAATCACTTGGAAAGACCACAATGATTGCACTGCATCTGACTGGTAATCAGAGGGTTGCAGGTTCAATTCCAAGTCCGTAGCTACGATTTTTTTAGTGGGGGAGGGGGGGTGTCACATCCTCCGAAATCTTAAGAGACACAAATAATCTACCAAAAAATACTGTATTTCTTTGATACATGTCCATGCACTGGGGTACTACGTATGGAAAAAAATGTATTGTAGCATAACTTAATTCCTATCAAGCTCTATCTCTTGATTTTTAGTTTTTTTCCTACTTTATTTCAAAATGCTACTGAAAAATTATTGGGGGGACAGCTGCCCCCCGCTAGTTACTGTAATGGTTCCATTAGTGACTCGGAATTTTTTCAGAGCATTCAACTTAAAGAGCACTTTCTTTCTATAACTTCATTTCTTCCTTAACCCTTTGGCTCCTAAAAGGGCCTAAACCGCCCGTAAGGTACGGTACTGAATTAAAGAATTTAATCTTTCTTAA
>JANCMA020348176.1:0-11651 GCA_024336925.2 Zoanthus solanderi | reverse complement strand
AACAAAAAAATTAAAAAATCAAAAAAAAAAAAAAAAAAAAAAAAGAAAAAATTCCTTTTCAGAATCCAGTGGCTCATTTGAACAGAAGCTTGTTTTCTGTTTCGAGGCATAACGCCTCGCTGTCAAGGAAAAGGAGCCAAAACAGCGCTGCGGTTTCTTCTGACTTCTTGAACTGGATCCAGTCATGGAGATGCTGGTTAACAAGCACTGGTAAACAGTGTTCTAAATTTCTTTTTTAAGAGGTAAACGCCGCGGCCTTTTTGAATTGTAAAATCCAACAATCCATACTGAAAAATTAGAAACCATTTTCCTAGAATGATGCAGAATCGCTATCTGCTTTAAAGATTTATTTTATTTTGTAACAAATTAAAGTTACTCATACTCATTTCTTAATCTGCTTCATTTCTTAGGTGGCATTTAATTTGCTTTCATACGTCAAAGAGAAAAACAGGCACATAAATCGATTATGACCTTTCACACTGACCTTGACAGTTAGAAAAACAACTTTACCTCTATTATGATCTATTATTAGTTTTAATTTGGTTGTTCACTAGAGAAAAATGTTTCAGCTTTAGGATCGTGAGAAAACTTAGTTTCCAGACTGATTTTAAAATAGAGACTTAAGAACCTCTTGGACTTAAGTCTTTTAACGAAGAAACAAAGGAAATTAGTTATATTTTGAGAAAGGTAAACAACTATATAAGATCGTGACTTTTGCTGAGTAATCACAAATGCCTATTTCTGTATTTAACCTTAAGAGGTTTTGAACAAAATCGCAGCTTACTAGTTCTCTAAACCAGTAAGTGCGATAGGAAGTTTTTAAGAATTCAGATAGATAATTAAATAGAGAATTTGAATGATTGTTTTAGGTAACGCAATGGCCTCAGTCTTTGAGTTTATTAGCTGTTGAATTTTAGTAATTCTGTTGTAGAAAAAGTGCTGTCTAGCCAGCTAATATCAGAATCCGGAATGATGAGAAAATACTTATAGTGTATTGATTAATTTCTTAAAACAGTCTCAAAAAAGGCGTATAAAAAGAGAGTAGCTTATGACATTTGTATAAAACCGCGTAATTTATCTAATACCCGCCTCAATTAGCTTTTGCTATTTGCGGGTATAATTGTATATATTAACTTTGTATTTTAACTCGATAAAGGATTTGTTGTTGTTGTAGCTTTAGCTAACAGTCCAGAGCAAGTTGCATGTTATACGAACAAGCCAAGAGGACTCGTAATAATACCTTTCCTCTGCTTTCCTTCAGCTAAATAGGAGCCCAATGACTGCTGTGTGTTTTCCGCAAAAATGATTATTTCCTCGTATAATTCGTTAACTGCGTTCACTCAACTACCATAAATTATATTGTTTTGTCGAGTGTCGTTATTCCAAAAAGACAAAGGTAAAAATATGTAAAGAACTCAATGGCTCTTTTTTAGAATAACTAGTATAAGACACCAGATTGGAAAAACTTTCTGTCCTACCTTGGTGTTGCAGTTGGATCTAACATGATATTACACGGCAACTTTGCAAATATAGAATATGGTTTAACAGAGTTTACATACTTATGGTAACGCTACCTGGCCTTGCTTAACCATTACAAACATTACCTGGCTTAAATTGCTGATAGATAGCCAGGTCATACTTTCACATGTGATCTTACCTGTTTGACCTATACCTTCTTTGTGTAGCTTCATTTCATAAAGTGCTTTGAATCCATTTCCTCTTACATTTGTATCCGAATGAAAATAAACCTTTAAATAGTCAGCATTTGATTTCACAACTTCAGGCAGAGCGCTTACATTGCAGTATCGTCCTATGAAAACATCAGCTCCGTTCTCTGAGCTAGATTCCACAATATCGATATAGTCACAGGGACAGTTGGGTCCATTGCAATATTTTGATGTTTCCAGTTCAAAGACGGGGAATGACAATTCAAGTGTGTAGTTTGGACGCCGATTGATTTGCCAGATACAGTCAGTGTTGTCGCTATACTCACCAGGGAACATTGGCGACGTAAAACCTCCAGATATTCTTGACATGTTGTATCTGCAGGCTTCAAAATTAACAATCAAAGAGTTTGAACAAGATTTAAAATTTGGTTATGTTACCAATTTCATCGATTATATCACGTTGCATTTAGCAAAAAGAAGTGAATAAAATTTGTTTGTTTGGTTGCCAGTTTGTTCTTTTTACATCACGTTAAGTTGAGAAATACTCAGAGGTCCTTGGGTATGTATACCCATCATGAAAACCAGGCAACGCACAAAATATTGACCTACGCAGCTGTGAGAAAAATGTTTGAATTTCATGTAAAAAAATATCGAACGAAGTACTTGCCGAGATACCCAAACACTCTTGATGTAAACGGTAATCGCTGTAGAGCCACAAAAAAATGCCTAACGTTAGTTTTGAAATTGGTTGTCCCACAAACCTATTGAGAAAATCAAGCAAACCACATGAAGCTCGTATCGAAGTAATAAGCATAGACTTTTTTCAGTTGCTACAAGTTTAAAATCAGTATATTTGAAAATATGGTTTGATTTGTAATATTCAATATAGTTTCGTAAAACTATATCAATTTATCTATTCCAGTATACTTCTGATTGACCACGTGTAGATACCTGTGCTCTTGATTTAGGGTGTGGCTGTCGCAAGCTCATGGCAATATTTACATTTTCATAACGGCCACCAATGCCTCATATCCAGTCACTCTTTATTCACGCATGCGGTCAACTAGATCAGTAGTTCGGGTAATGTTATAGGTAGATCCTTCATATATGGTACATTATGGTGGCGCATACTATAAAATAAACCCTAACCCTAACCCTATAATAACCCATAATGTAACATATATGAAGGACCTACGAGAAATAAACCAGTTTCGGCTGACTTCCTAAGACAATGGATTCATTTGTACAGCCTTAGCCTCAATATGGAGTAAAATATTCCTAAATGCAAATTTATTTAGTAGTACACTATTTACAACTGTCTGTTGTTGGAGGTATGACTTCTCGCTCTGTCTCACTATAGCGAGTATTTTTAAATATTTATAACCAAAACAAGGTTAAGACTGTAAAAGTTGAATCTGTTGTCATTCTAGTCAGCGGCAACTGAGAATTCGAAACTGGTTTATTGTCGAATGTTTAATGCAGAAAGTGTTTTATTTTTAGATAACAAAAGAATGTTCTTCTGGTTTCCAAGTAATTTTTATTTTTTACATTATTTTACTTGTAAACTGTTGCGCAGTTTTTGCAGTTTTAGTCCAAACCTGTTCTAACAACATTCTCGACCTCTCACAAAAGCCACTGCGAGTTAACGAATCACAGCCCGGGATTCTGCCCACATACCTGGCCTTTTCCCCAAGCGGGTCAGTTCAAGGAGACGTGGTATATGCTCACTATGGGAGAACAAAAGATTACGAGGCCCTGGCAAAGATGGGCGTATCTATTAAAGGAAAGATCGTGCTTCTGCGCATGGGCAGACTTTTTAGGGGAAACAAGGTAAGAAAGACGAATTTTCCATTCATGTTTATGGCTAACAATACTGACTGCAATTCCTCTCAGAGATAAATATTAAAAGTTAATATTTTATTTTGAAAACAAAATCCTAAACGAAAACATTGTTATTGAAAAAGAAATACCCTCAATAAAAGTAAGGTCCCAAAGTGTTACATTTTGTTAATTAGAAGCTTCCTAGTTTGGTAAGGTGATTAAATGCTTAAAAATCCTAATATCTAAAGGAGGATATAAAATAGTTATCCCTTTATTGACTCAAAAGACCTGGTAATATTTTTAAAAGCCGCAGTTCTCAAACAGTTCTTATGCAAATTGCACATGCAGGTCTTGAGTTTGTTTGTTTCTTTCGTTTTATGCTCAAGATTTATGTTTCATTTCACAGTATCATATCCGTGTACTGAATTCATAGTTGATAATGAATTATTGTTATATATATTCTTTTGAGCAAACAGATTCAATATAAATAAAATAACGAGAAGATTGATCATTTTTAAATTTTGTATATTTATATTTCGGCCTTTCTCCAAAGGCCATCAACAGCAAATGACATAGGTATAACGAATAATAATTTGTCATTTGCTGTTGATTGCCTTTGGAGAAAGGCCGAAATATATAAGTTTTAAAAATGATCAATCTTCTCGTTATTTTATTTATATAATTATTGTTATGTTATCACATGTGAGACTGTTATCACATGTGAGATGCCAAACTACTTTTTTTCGATATCATTGAACATTTCATCGAACGGTTATTTTTGTTGATCATAGCTACTAAATAAAATAATACATGAGCGCTTTGAATATACGGATGATTTTTTTCTTGCGTTATAAATCACTCAATCATTCACTATGTTCATTCGTCAAAAACTTAACCCTAGAGAAGCCTCAAGCAGGGGACCCCCTCGATTTTTTTGGTCTCAAATATGAACGCCTTGACCAATTGCCAAAAGCTTTGGCACAACTGTTCCTTGATAATGAATACATGTTTTGACACTAATTAAATGCCGTCAGCTTAGAAAGTGACGAAAGTTGGATTTTTATAAAACTCTTGTAGAATTTTTTCTAAGAATTGAAATATAATCGTTACTTTTCATTTTGTTTCCAGTATTTGGCATTTTTATCACATAAAACGGTATTTCCTATCAATTTCTTATAATATCTTTCACTTTTAGACAAAATCTCAAAAATCGAAAATTAATTCAAGATGGCGGCCATAATCGCTTTATAGCTATGTCTGTTCAGATATCTTTTTTTAAGCCTTGGTCACCATGGTAACAAGATAATTGTCACTTGACTTATATTAAATGAAAGTTGAAGTCCAATTAACATTCTTGCCAAACCTCAAGTCGATCGGTCAACGCATAACAAAAATCTTGGGGGAGGGGTCCAACGAATTCCCCCCCTTCCCCTTGAGGCTATATGTTTGGCTAAAAGGCTTGAGGTTTGAAGGGTTAATCTTCTTTTCTCATTTTTGATAGTAACTGAAATATGTTGCCTCAAATCAGCGTAAAAAAATTGAAGCTCCACGATTATAGATGAGCTGTGTTACCATGGTCAGCAGTCACTCATGACGTCATCGCGTCAAGTCATTTCATGGTTCAAATTAATATGGCTGTATTTTGTCCCAGTTATCTGAATCAGTACTGCAAGTCGACATTATTGAAAAAGTTTTAATCTCGGAAATAAAAATCTTTCCGTTTTTGCTTCTAGCAACAATTTGCTTTCTCATAGTCTCAAGCAGTTTGACGGGCTGACAAGAATCTGTGCCGTCTGTCCACTGCAAAGATGGCGAAGTTTCAATTTCAATTTATGTATAGGACAAAAAATCTCCATTTCTAAATCCGGTTCGCCAAAAATAATTACGATAACTAGTTCTTAGAACTTATGACAGACAGCAGAAATCGGTTTGTTTTTACCCTGGTGTTCCTCTTTAATTCAAAGTGCTCTTTTCACTGCAGATACAAAATGCAGAGCAACATGGCGCTGCCGGAGTATTACTTTATACAGACCCTCACGAATTTGCACCTGACGGGCCCAACAACACATTTCCACATTCGTTCTGGCTACCGGACACGGGCATACAGCGTGGAGGTGCGATATACCGTGGAATCCCCGGGGATCCAAAAACTCCTGGGCTGCCTTCCATCGACGGCATGTACCGCAGTGCTGATAGTAACTTTATGTCAACTGTGCCATCATACCAACTCTCCTATGGCGATGCTTCGGAAATACTACAACTAATGAAAGGTAAAAAAAAAATCAAAACAATAAAAAAAAATACAATAAATCTAAATTGTTCCTGATTGTAGTATCGCATGTAAAGAACTTATCTTAAGTTTCCTTTTGTTATAAGTGAACGATATTATTTGAATTTTTACGCTTTTAAAACTGTACATCCCCTGAGTAAGCTATGACAATTGCTAACGCAGAGGTGTTGCATCCCGAGAGTCTTTTCATTCGTTTTTAACAGGTCACAAAATTCCTAGAAGTTGGAAAGTAAACCTTCCGATCGATTACAGAACAGGACCCGGTTTTAAAAATTCAACATTTCAGCTGAAACTAATGGTAAATAAATTCTAAAATGTGATAAAATTGATATAATAACAAAAAATCATAAATATTACCAAGAGAGGATGCAGGATAAGAGAGTGAATTCCCCATAGAGGTCTTATTCTTAAAGTTATTTTTAGACATTGTACCCAGTTCTTCCCCAGATGTTACTCGCTCGTTGCGTGCATGTTTTTGGGGAATAGACGGCGTGAAAAATGAAAAATGAGACCAAATTAAAATATGGCGGACCATGCGGGCTCTTTGAAACAAACGTTTGAAGTCTCAAAAGTAAAATCAAAGCGGAGTAACATCCGCGGAAGAGCTGGGTACTATGTCTAAAAATAACTTAAGAGGAATTACCATAGTAATAAGTCCTTATATGGAGGATACAATCTCTATCCTTCATCATCTGTTGATGTTACATGTTAAGAGTTTCAACATCAGTTTAGACGACAATAATAACTTTTGTTGAAAATATCACGCACCATAACTTAAGCCTTTTACGCTATGCGTTTCTTGCCTTATACTATCAACGTTACTCATTTAAGAAATAAAGCATGTTTTCCGTGCCTTCATAGCCCGGTGAAAACCGAAGCGAACGTTTGGGAGAATTCAAGAGCAGATCAGTGAAAACCAGAGAAGCAGTCGAGGATTTTTACCTGCTCGCGGCACGGACAACATATTTATTTCTTTTATAAAATTATTATTTTCAGTGTTAACAAAGAGAAAGACGACAAACGAAACGCTTATTGTAAATTTTCACAACTCGGAGACTTTCAAACCACATTGCTCACGTCATTTTCGTGCTTCACAGCGCTATGAAAACACACTTGTTGACCAATCAAAACCCACGTACAATCCAAATTATTTTAATTATAAACTTATTTATTCGATTATTTGTCATGTGACCTTCCTGTTCTTTTCGTTTATAACTAAAAGAGCCACAACTCAGTGCAATCGTCTTCTAATTGGCTGGCTAGAAACTGCTGTCCTTTTTTTTAACAATTAGCTTTTGGCACGGTGTTTGAAAACTCTCTTTTCTCCACTCAGAATAGCCATTCTGTTAATGAGCATTGTGATGAATCTTAATACAACTTTGCAGGCTAATTTGAATGCAGAGAGTATTGAGAACAAGAAAACAATCTAAAAATGTTTTTTTGTTCTGTACTGTGGTTACCGAAAAAAGCATAAAACACTTCTAGTTATCGATTTTGAATAACTTTTTCGACGACACGCTCCTTCCATGGTTTGGTAACTTTTTTTCTAAAAAACATTTTTTTCTGAAATTTTTTGAAACATGAAAACGCCTATGCATATTTGTTAGCAATTTCAGACCAAACTTATATACATATCTTCCCTCCATGATAATAGATCTAGAATTAGCAAAAATTGCTATAAGTTTGTAATTACAAATATAAATTTGAACACAAAGCAACTTTGCGTAGCTAATGGCATGACCCTGCTAGGTGAACAACGAACTCCGAACTCGACAAATTTTCAACGTGATTGGCACAATTCGGGGGAGCCTGGAACCTGACCGCTATGTACTTATGGGAAACCACCGAGATGCTTGGGTTTATGGAGCCGCAGATCCGTCCAGCGGTACTTCAATCTTAATGGAAGTGTCACGTGGTTTAGGAAAATTGTTGAAGGCGGGATGGCGACCCAGACGTACCATAAAAGTATTTCAATATATTTTCGAATAATCTTCTTTAATTTATTGACCATGCATCTTGTTCTATAGGCCATATTTTGTAATACCATAGTGTTTCTTTTGCGAGCGGGAAAGATCATATTTGTCCATAAACTGAAGTATGAAGGGCACTTCATCCTCTCTTGATATCATATGATATGATATGATTTGGTATTTGAGTGTTTTGTTTACAAACAAATGCACTTGCTGGCCACACAATGAACAAGAAATTTGAATAAAGAAAAAAATTAAATTAAAAAAAATATAATGATAACTCCCCTAAAGGAGCTTTTCAGTATCATATTAAAGTCCCCTCTCCCCCCCCTCCTCCTCTCTCTCTCTCTCTCTCTCTCTCTCTCTCTCTCCCATTTAAGAATCCCAACTAGTTGGAGGCAAACCAGTTGGCTATTTACAAAGCGTGGTGAATTTGCCCCTAGTATCACCGAGGACAAATCCATTCAGTAGTCCGAGTTGGGGATGATTTGAATCCCGGTTTTCCGTATTCAAATCCCCAGCTCTAACCACTAAGTCACGCTGCCTCACCATCAGTATCTCGTGCTGTATCGTGAATTGATAAACAAAACACAAACTATTAAAGCAGTGCCTAACCCTCAATCTGAGTTCACTTTATTGCACATGCGCGATTCAACTTGAAGCAAGGATTTGAACAAATGAGAAGTTAATTTTGATAGCGCAGTTAAAACAGAATAGAATAGAAAGCACAAAAAGCAGTACAGGAATAAAGCTTTCATAAATTTTATACAGCACAAATTGCAAAATACACTCAGAATACAACAGAGTCCTTTTCTATTGCTGTACTAATATTATCAAAGCAATGGTGTAAATACATTGATATTAATGGTAATAGTAATAATATAACATTTAGCGTTTTTTGTGAATAAAAGTTAACTTTTTCAAATTATCTTCTTTAAAGATAAAAATAGATAAAACTTAAAAAAAATTAACCAACAAAAACGTACATTTTATTTTATCAGCTATGCAGCTGGGACGCGGAAGAGTTTATTATCGTTGGTTCAACGGAGTGGGCTGAAGAAAACGCCAAAGTTCTCTTTCCCAGGGCCGTGACATACCTTAACATGGATACTGCAGTGAGTGGAAACTGGACCTTCAACGTTGATGGCAGTCCGCTACTGCAAGACTTTCTCATTTCACTTACTAAGCAAGTGAACGATCCAACAGCACATGACCTCACTATGTATGACGTCATGGCTAAACGAGACCTTGCGAAATCAAAAGGACACCCCAGGTGCGGTAACCTTGATTTCGGTAGTGATTATGCCGCGTTCGCTCACACCCTTGGCATCACCTCAGCTGATTGGAGCTACATCTTTGGCGGTCACTATGACATAAGACGTTCGTACCCAGTCTACCATTCTATGCATGACTCCTTTTATTGGATGAAAACGTTTGTAGACCCGGATTTCAAGATTCACCTCGCTGTAGCACAGTACGCCGGCTTAGTGCTGTTGAATATCGCAGATCGCCCATTACTACCTTTCAACACCCTCACTTTGGCCGATACAATGAAACAAAACTTAAGACAGCTAAAAAAATCTAACTACATAAAAAGAAGCGGAATCAATTTAGCTTATCTTTCAAATGCCATAAAAACTTTTGAAAAGGCCAGTAAACGCTTTGAGCGTGAAAGAGAGAAATTGAAGAGTGACACAAGTTTTATACAACTCAGAGTTATTAACGACCAGCTGTTGCAACTGGAAAGAGCATTTATAGAAGACAAGGACAAATATTCTGGAAACTATTTCAAGCATGTTCTTTATGGACCAGACATTGAAAATTTTTATGCAGGGATTTTTTTCCCTCGACTACAACGGGCAATCAAGATATCAGCTGGCAAAGACAATCTACAGGCAGTGAAAAAACAACTTTCTCTTGTAACCTATGCCATTTTTTCAGCGGCTAAAGTTCTTGAACCGGTCTTCTAGAAGGGAAACAAATGACATAAAAGGCCATTTTTCGTCATCATTATTATTATTATTATCGCAATCACATCATCACCACCACCACCATCATCATCATCATCATTACCACTACCATCATCATCACCACCACCACTATCATCATCATCATCATCACCACCATCATCACCATCATCATCATCATCATTACCACTACCATCATCATCACCACCACCACTATCATCACCATCATCATCATCATCTTCATCACCATCATCATCATCATCATCATTTATCATCATCATCATTATCATCATCACCACCATCATCATCACCATTATCATCATCATCATCATCATCACCACCATCATCACCATTATCACCATCATCATCATCATCATCATTTATCATCATCATCACCACCATCATCACCATTATCATCATCATCATTTATCATCATCATCATTATCATCATCATCACCACCATCATCACCATTATCACCATCATCATCATCATCATTTATCATCATCATCACCACCATCATCACCATTATCATCATCATCATTATCATCATCATCACCACCATCATCACCATTATCATCATCATCATCATCATCATCATCACCATCATCACCTCTATCATTATCACCACCACTGCCACCACCACCATCATCACCACCATCATCATCATCATCATCTTCATCACCATCATCATCATCATTATCATCATCATCATCATTTATCATCATCATCATCATCATTATCACCACCATCATCACCATTATCATCATCATCATCATCATCATTTATCATCATCATCATCACCACCATCATCACCATTATCACCATCATCATCATCATTTATCATCATCATCACCATCATCACCATTATCATCATTATCATCATCATCACCATCACTATCATCATCATCATCATCATCATCACCACCATCACCATTATCATCATCATCATCATCACCATCACCATCACTGTCATCATCATCATCATCGTCATCATCATCACCACCATCATCACCTCTATCATCATCACCACCACCACTACCACCACCATCATCATCATCATCATCACTATAATCGTGACCAACATCTTCACTATTATCATCACCATTATTATCACTTTCACCATCATCATTGTCATCACCATTAACCCACATACCACATCCTGTATAGTTCTTTGCTGGGCTTGGAGGACAAAGTTTTGTCAACAGCGAACTAGTGTAGAAAGCTCGGTGTATTGAGTTTAAAATTCTTGAAATCCTTTCATTTCATTGTAGAAACAATAATACGTTTCAAATTAAAATTTGGAAATTACTAGATCATTAATCATGCTCGCCTTACTTAATCTTTTGTGTCGTTATTTGTTGCCAAACTCCTTTGTATTTTTATTGGGTCCAAACTCCTTTGTATTTTTATTTATTTTTAATTAACTCTAGTGAAGGTGAAAAGTTTATTCATCGCCATGATAGCCATTTTAATCTTCCTTGACATTCATTTCATAATATGCATGTTATAACACAATGGCTGTAGTAAAACGTGCAGGAGAGAAGATCAGATTAATTTTGAAATGTGGCACTTTAACTACTATCGCGATATTACAGTAACGAAAAATTTTCGTTTATCAAATTAGTATTAATATCTTTCACTAAAATTTGTCTTTAATTTCCACCTATCAGTGCCCGCAGCTTTTATCTCTGCAAAAATCAAGTTTCCCTATAACGTTTTTCATTTTTTTCAACATTTTAATTGTTCTAGATCTGACAAAGGGCTAACGTTCGGCCGGAATTTCGGCTATATGTGCCTTTTAGCGGCGACGACTAAAGATTTGAAAAGTTTTCTTTATATCTTGCAAAAAAAAAAAAAAAGCGTTTCAAGAATAATTAATGATTCAACTTTGTTTTTCAATAAAAAGTTAAATTCGAAAAAGAGTAATTTAGTTAC
>JANCMA020348074.1:0-11651 GCA_024336925.2 Zoanthus solanderi | reverse complement strand
CCCGAGAAACAAATGGCCTCTTGCCAGAATCACAAAGGTATACCCAAGTTCAGATGGTCTCGTTCGCAAGGTGCAATGAAAGCAAGCAAGTGGTGACAAACTCCTTGACAGACCGATCCACAAGCTGATCTTGATTTTTCCCCATTAGGAGAGCGGATACTTGACCAGGACATATTCCCCAACGAGGAGCCAGACAAGCATTAATTTACTGAACAATTTAATTGAACAATTTACATTGTGACTATGTTGACATTTATTTATTGTTTCGTGTACTTACCAATACACGAGGGGAGCCACGTAAAGTTATAGTATTAGTTTTAATGAATTAGATAAGCTTAAGAGTCACCAAGGCCCCCAGAAACATTTAAAATACACCAGGTGTCAAAAAATCAGTTAGTTAGAGCGAGATCTTGTCGCCGTAAAGTACTTAGTGAAGAGGCCACATCAGTTGTAAGTATTAGTTCAATTTTACTTTATATCTATTAGTTTTAGTTTAATTTTACTGTTAGTATTAATTTTTTTTTATTACCTTACGGCTTTACGTCGAACTTGTGGCTGAATAGTTATGTTAGTTTCACGTCCAAGATACGGACGCTACACCAGGGTGTAACAAGATGGACGCTCCTGGTAAAGGGCTCCTGAGCACGAACAATACTGGGGAAAATTTACTTTTACAAGAATATGGGAGACCTCTAAACAAACATACTACACAAAATATTTGACTATCTTTGCCCTCGGCAAATAGAGAATTTAGGATTTGTTTTTAGGTGTATAGGTAATTGTTTGCATTTCTGAGGTGCTTATGCGAAGATACTCTTTCCATGTCACACTAAGTAGCCCGAGTAAACGTCTGTGTTACACTTTAAAGTTTGTTTACGACTGGGCTCTTCAAAAGATAGTTTTCGCTTATTTTTAAGCTGCGTGAGTCCGTCGTTGTAATACACGCGTTGCTTAAGTTACAAATTTGAGCCAAATACGCAGTTCTCGAACCGGTTCACTCACGGAAAAGAGACCTCCTTTGTGAAGAAATGTTCCGGTGCTTAAGCTCTCTATTGAATGATAGTCGTGGTTAACTACGTAAGAGAAACAAAAAAAAAAATTTCGGCTTTTAAGAAGACTTAAATAGCCAGCCGGCGTCGCAGGTTTAAGTCCAATTGATGTTTTTTACGTATTTGTTTTTGAGGATTTTCTTTTAAATTCAGTTGTTTTCGTTTGCTAAAAACATGTGGGCGTGGTTGACACAGTAAATACAATCGCTGCCTTCCGACCACAAGTTTCCCAGTTCTAAACCGGCTCTGCCGATATTTGAATCTTTGTGTAACTTCTTCCCCCTAAGCCAACTCAGTTTTCAATCATTCCAGGGTAGGTAAACGAGTACCAGAGTCTGCTGGGAGCTAACCTGCGATGGATTGAGTCCCATCCAGGGGGAATCACTGAATTACTGTCATCCGTTTAACATTACAGAAGCCGAAGATAAAGCGCGGGCTTTTTGGGCCACTAGGCTTGTAAAGGATTTAGCTTAGCTAGCTAAAAAAGATGTGTATGGCAGATCCAGGGTAGTTCGTACACACTAGTCATTTGAAATATATTTTAAATAAACACATACGTTATTTTGTTTAGAAGCTCGTTCGAAAGAAACAATTTTAGTTCTATTACAGGGATTATCCCACTCAACACTACACTAATAAAGACCCTGAATGTGGGAAAATTCCTGGATCCCTTACCGTCTCCAGTCATATCACGTGTTGGTCCGGTCTCTTTTGAACTTGTTGCGCCCGTTTTTAATATCCAATCAAAGTCGTCTCCATTCACGTTAAACAGCCCGCATTTGCTACTGTTATAGTTATAGTCAAACTTGCAATGCTTTTCTGCATAGAAACAAAATTAAGAGGGATGTAAAACGGGCGGTTTTAAAAACGTATGTTAAAAACTTACCATTTTCATTTAACAGTGCGATTAAGATCTCGTTATCTCCTTATCAAAGTAAGTACAATTTAAACAATGGTCGAAACTCTAAAATCTTTTAAGCATGGTAAAACCTTGCAGCAAAATTGGCATGCTGCGAGTGAGAACTCTGCAGTACCTGTTAAGGATGGCAAAACTCCTCAACTTATAGTTATTGCACACTTTATGCACTGCTTTAAGCTAATAATTTATATTTGTGGTTTTCTTCACATACCTTTCAACCTATATATACTACTGTATATTGGAAAGGTTTTGAAATTCCCTAAATAATGGTAGAAACTGTTGATGACACCGTTGAATTAGACTGAGTAGTTTTCCTTTTCCGAAGTTCCAACTAACCGAACCGAAATTTTAATTTCTGGAAATTTTTTTTATCGATAAAAAATAAGTTCAACTTGAATTCTAACAGCATGTCAGGATTTTTTAATAGCATACGACACTAACTTTTAGAGCTGATTCAAAAAACTTTAACATTTTGAAGACGGAAATGCTTAGAATTGTGCCAAATTTGTTGGCGATGAGAAAAAAATACGATTGAGTTTTAACTTTTTATATAGCCTCAATATACTATCTATACTTACGAACTTGGTGTATTATAATCTTAGGTTGTAAGGTTTGCGGAGACGGACATACTCGAAGAACTTGTATTAATAGCAATAGCAGCGATAACAAAACTGACAAAGGTGACGACCATGATGATAGTGATAATGAAAATGACAATCATGATGATGTCGGTAATATTAATTCTGATAAGGACAACGATGATGACAACGATGATGTTGATGATGATGATGATGGTGATGATGATGATGGTGATGATGATGATGATGGTGATGATGATGATGATGGTGATGATGATGGTGACCAAGAGGATCATGAACTTAATGATAATGTTGATGATAGTTATGCTGATAACGGTACTGAAACTTGTGACAATGATGATATCTGTTAACGATCACACAAAATATTGTATTGCTGTAACTTGATCGTTACGATATTTATTCCACACTCTTGGGAGGGTTAGTACAAGAGTTTAGTTGATACATCAAGATATAAATTTTTAAATCTTGTTTATTGCTTCTTTGTCATTACTTTACTTGAGTCTCCCTTAATGACGATGATGATGGTGGTGATGAATACTGTAGTAATGATTATGATGATGGTGATGGTGATGATGATGGTAATGATTACTGTATTAATGATGAAGATGATGATGACGATGATGGTAATGATTACTGTAATGATGATGATGGTAATGATTACTGTAATGATAATGGTTATGATGATGACGGCAATGATGATGATGATGGTAGAGTAAAGTAGTTATGTTGGTAACGATTACTGCAATAATGTTGATGATGATGATGGTAATGATTATTGTAGTACTGATGATGATAATAGCGATGATGATGATGGTAATGATTACTGTAATAATCATGATGACAACGATGACGATGATGGTAATGGTTGCTGTAATAATGATTTTGATTATGGTGACGATAATGATGATGGTAATGATTAATGTAATACTGATAATGCTGATGATGATGACGATGGCCATGATGAAGATGACGTTGATAATGATGATGGTGATGATGCTGATTAACAATGGTAACAGATAAGGATAAGAAAAAGGATGAAGATATTTGTGATGATTACGATAAGTGCGGCGGCCTTTGTTTAAATAGATAATAAGTGAATTAATGTACTTTTTTTGTTCGCAATCTTTTATCATTTAGCCTTTTCCAAAGCACTCTTGTTTCTTAAACAATACAAATATTTACTTACCTTTTGGGCCGACACCAGGTAAAGGAGTTGGAAAAGTGGTAGTCATAGCGGTAGGCAATGAAGGAGTCGTTGTTACATCTACAATAAATAATAGAAATCTAAACCACTAATTATTAATATGCAATACAATTCGTCATCAAGATAAAACGAATCATTAATGTGTTATACAATTCGTTGTCAAGTTAAAGCGAATCATACCAAGTGATTATTTACTTGGTTGAAAGTTTGAAAAAACAACAATCCACTGTGTACTACAAGAAATCCTAAAATATTTTTAGGCTTAACATACTTACAATAACGACAGAATACTCGACAACTAAAGATGAAGATGTAGAAACAAGTATAATAAAAGAAAACGAAAATGATTAAGGCATGTTGAGTGTAATAGAAACATACATCAGGCATTGCCGTGACATGGAAACAAGGATTTAGAAAAAAATAAGCCAAGCCCCAGTCTAGCAAATCATAAAAACGGGTAGTTAAGATAAAATTGAGAATGAAATAATTAAAATCTTAAATGAAAGCTGTGGATGGAAAAATTTCTGGGTGAACGATTTGGTATCTTTTCCAACTTGATCCTTTATTTGGAAAATTGCTACAATAATAATAAATCGAGCTCCTTACTTTTATCATTATTTCGCGTTAGGCAAACAACTCCAACATCTTCGCTGTGTCCGCAGTAGTCTACTCCGAGTCCCTTATAAGAACATTGGTTTAGAGATTTTTCATTTCCCGAGCATCGAAGAAAATCCAACCATATTGGTCCAGATCCGCTACCATACGGTATGGCGCAGCAATGAAAACTTCTTGCGGCAGGGAACCCCAGCATTCGGCAAATGACATTCGCGTCACGTATGTCAAAGAACTGGCCACATACAGTTCCCCAGGTACCGTTCACCAAAACTTCAACACGACCTGTTGAATTGTTTGGTCCATTGGAAAGGCGGACTTCATCAACTGAAAATTTTCAAAACGTTGTCAATAAGACAAATCAAAAATCAAATTTAAAAACCTGGGATAAGATAGCTATTCAGCGAGTTGTTACCATTGGGTCAAACGCCAATTAAGCTACAATTTGTGTAGTTTTCGCTGGCCGCTTTTCAATATATCATGGTATCGTTAGCTAAGATAAAGCTGATGATGATGATGATGATTAAGATGATGATGATGATGAGAAGCGCCGCAGCGTTTGTTCAGTTAGATAATGGGTTAATTTATTTAGTCTTTTCTGTTTGTTTTAATCTTTATTTATTATTTTGCCCTTTCCAAAGTACACTTGGTTCTCCGAGAACAGAAAATCTTAATTAAACTTTGGGCAGAAACTAGGTACTGCATTTGAAAATATGATCATCCTAGTGGTAGGAACTGGACGAGTCTTTGTTACATCTGCAAAGAAAAGTTATAAACAACATTTATTAACTGCTATTACTCAAAGAACACCATCATCAAGTATAAAAAAAAAAAGAAATTTTAGTAGTTGGTCATATATTGGACTGGATGTTCAAGCTTGTAGACAGGGATTTTTGTTAAGGGTACGAAAGGGCAACAAAAGGTTAGGCACAAAAACTTTAATTGCTTCTTCTTCGCTTTCGGCTGGCGTCCCTCGTATTATTTTGATTTAAATACAAAAAAAAATCATTATTATTCCTTTGGGGAAGTGCGTACCGATCAAACACCTCTTCCCTTCCTGCGTATGGGCCCGAAGTTTGAATAGTAGTTTTCAGCTAAATAAGACAAAATTAATTTAAATATTTCTTCATTTAAAGGATTGATATCATTTTGCTCGAGTTAAACTATGTCAATTTATGATAAGACAGCACACTTTGCTTTACCATCAAAAGTTGTAAAGTAAACTATATATACCATAAGTCTAAATGTTTGTACAACACGGCAGCTTGTTTGGCGCATTTTGTAAGATCTCGTTCCTTCCAGTCACTAGGTTCTAACGTGGACTTCTTGTTAATAAGGAAAAACAGAATTGACGTATAACATGTTCTATTGCAAAACAATGCTCTAGTAACTTAGAAACTTAAAATAATCGCAGAATAATCGCCAACCAAACATGTAGATGTAGGAACAAGTAGAATAAGAGAAGAATGGACAAGAAACGCACATTAGGCATTGCCTTCGCATGGAAACAAGGAGTTGGAAAACAAAGCCAAGACCCAGTCTAGCACAGCATAAAAATGGGTAGTCAAGATAAAACTGACGACGAAATAATTAAAATCATAAATGAAAGTAAATGCTGGAAAATGTCTGGGTGCGATTTGGTAAGTTTGGCAGGCTGATCCTTCATTTGAAGAATGGCTGCAATAACGATAAATCGAGTTCCTTACTTTTAATATTAGTTCGCGGCAGGCAATCAACTCCAACATCTTCGCTGTGTCGGCAGTTGTGCTCTCCTAGTCCATTATGGGAACATTGCTTTATTGATGTTTCATTTCCTAAACATTGAAGATTATCCAACAATATTGGTCCAGATTCGCTGCCATAAGGTGTGGCGCAGCAACGAACACTCTTTGCAGCAGGGAATCCCAGCATTCGACAAACGACATTTGCCTCACGTATTTCAAACAAATCGTCACATACAGTTCCCCAGGTACCGTTCACCAAAACTTCAACACGACCTGATGAATTGTTTGGTCCACTGGCAAGGCGAACTTCATAAACTAAAATTTTATAAAAAAATTGGCAATAAGACAAATGCAAAATACAATTTTAGAAACCTGGGATAAGTTAGCTATCCAGGGATTTGTTACCATTGATCGAAAATGCAGACGCTCAGGGAATTAAAATTTTTTGGGGGGGATAAATGAAAAATGAATCCATTATTGATGTTGATTATGACGTTTTAAATCACTGGTTAGGTTCAGTGTTAAAATCACTTACATTTTCCCGTAAGACAAGTAAAATTACGATATGTGTAGAATTCGCTGGTAGTTTCTCAATAGAGAAACGGGGTTCAGCAGAAAATGAATTTCATCAGCAATTTTCCGGATGACTTTTAGTTTTATTGTTAGGTTTAGTGTTAAAAGCACTTACTTTTTATTTTGATCTAAACATTGTATTCGAAAAGACCACGAGCTGTCGCTAATGGAGTGAATTGGTTTTTTCTAGGGTGAAAAATGGCCAAGCTGCAGGCAGTAACAATTGTGGAAAAGGTCAAAATATTGTATCACATAACGTAAATTTAGCTAAGCATCTATACCGGTAAATCGATGGATGCATAGTTAAAGGAAACTAATTGGAGGCTAAGTGTCGAGCTAAATTAGTCTACTAACTGTGAGAAAGTAGATGTGTTGCTATATGTTAATTAAAAAGGTAATTTATCCTAGAAACTATGAGAAGGTAGATGAGTTGTTAAACGGTTAATTTAAAAGGTAACTTATTCTCCAAACTGTGAAAGGCTAATTTGTTCAGGTTAGTTAAAAACGTAAAACTATTATACAAAAAGTTAAAATGTTTCTTGATTTGTTACCGGTTAACTAAAAAAGGCATTTTAATCTACAAAATGTGAGAGGGTACGTGAGTTGTTACAGAGTTTAATTGAAAGGTAAGTTATTCTACATAATTTGAAAAAGAAGATAACTTGTTAGACACTAATTTTCAAGGTAAATATCCCATCTAACTCTGAGAAGGTTGGGTGATGCTTTGCTACCATGATATTACAGCAAGTGAGTAACTCTTACCTTGATTTGGATTTTCTGTTTTATTCCGAGGTCTGGTTGTCGTTTGGTTCTTGGGAAATTGACATAATCCTTGCCCAGTTGTTATGACAACATCATCAATAGCTAAATCACTTTCAAAACTAGCACCAATTATTCCCTCAAACCCAATCTATGCAAATAAAAACCAGTCAAGCTTTAAGCACATTATCTCAAGCAATAGAAATACTATCAAAGGACGGTTCAGTTCAGTTTTTTATTTTCCACTTCAAAAATATCAGATTTTGTACATAAGTTAACAGCAGTAAGACAGACTAGTTAAAATAAAAAGAAAATGACAGAAAAAGATACTATTTTATGGAGGAAGTGAACGGAGGGGAGAGGAGCAAAGCTTTCGAGCTGGCCACCATGTCAGTGAATTTACTAAAAATTAGTTAGATTACAGTTGACGTGTCATGGACGGTAAAGTATATAGTTTCCAGTGTTTAAGACTTAATTTGTTTACTCAAAAAGAAGAGTTTACAATGGAATTTAAACTGGTTGAAACGAAATGTTTTAAGGGAAGCAGGAATCTCCTCATAGATCTTAGATACTGCAAACTTAAAAGTATGAATGCCAATATTAGTTCTTACTCTTGTTCTGTAGTAGTTCAAATTAGAAGCATACCTGGTATTGTAACTATCGACATCAGATGCTTTTAGGAAAAGTTCATTCAAAGCTTCAGGAGTCTCCTGAGAGATGTTAGACATTTTATGTGCTAGTAAAGAAACTTTATATTTATAAATATTGTCAAATTTGAGAATTTCGAGAATATTACAATAGGGGAGACTTTTTTCTCTTTTATAAGCAAAAAAAATACAGCGTAAACAATTATTTTGTTTTGTCTTTATCTTGGTTAATCTAGTTTTGTATGTGTTGCCCCAACTCATAACACCATATTGTAAGTATGGATAAAAGAGTCAGTAGTAAAGTTGTTTTAGCAAATCTAAAGAAAGAAGGTGACGCAGTTTACAAAAGATACTTAGACTTTTAAACAATTTATTAATTATATGCTGAATTTGAAAAGACCAGGAAAACTAATGCTCAAGATAAACTCCTAAATATTTAATATGTGATTTTTTTTCAATACAAGGTAAATTTATTAGTTTTGTTTTATGAGCTGGAGCAATTTCCTTGTAATTAGTTTTTTTAAAATTAACATACAACTTGTTGGAAGTGCACTAGTTCAGAAGACTTTGAAATTCATAGTAAATTGTATTTTGTACATCCATAGGATCTTTTGAAGAGTAGAAGAGAGTTGTATCATCATCAAAAATTCTAGCATTAGATTTACTAAGGCAGTTAGGTAATCATTAATATAAAGGAGAAATAGAAGTGGACCAAGAGTAGAGCCTTGCGGCACTCCACATTTTTTATTTAGTAAGCTAGATTTGATGTTATCAATCTCAACATATTGTTTTCTATTTTGAAAATAGCTTTCAAACCGAACAAGAGGGTACCTCGAATGCCATATCTGTATAGTTTCTTTAACATAATTTGATGGTCTACAATATCAAAAGCTTTTGATAAATCTAAAAAAAATACTACATATATGTTCACCAGCATCAACACTGGATTTAAAGTTGTCAGTAAGTTCAAGTATGGCTTGCTCTGTAGTAAAACTCTTCCTAAATCCAAATTGGTAATTATAGAGAATATTGTGTTTGTCAAGAAATTTTATCAATTGCTCATATACAAGTCTCTCAAGTACTTTAGAAAAGGGAGAAGCTAGTGAAATAGGTCGAAAATTGCCAGGTTCAGTAATTTGACCACTTTTAAAAATGAGAGTAACTTTGGCAATTTTAAAGACATCAGGAACTAAACCAGATTCGATAGATTCATTATAGAGCTGGGTAAGAGGTATAGATAAGGAATGACTAACAAGCTTAAGAAAGTGATTAGGTATATCAAAACTGGCTTTGTTACTGCTAAGACTTGAGAGAATAGCATTGACCTGAGATTGGTCAACAGGTGATAAAATGAAACTTGATGAGAAATTTGGTGGTAAAAAAACATCAGAGTTAAGATTCTGCGTATTTAAGTGAGAGGCCATACTAGGTCCAATATTGATAAAAAAAAAGTTGTTATATTGATTAGCAATGTCTAATTTATTTGTGTAAGTGTGACCTTGATAAATTAGTTTAGTTGTTATAAATTGTCCTTTAGATTTTCTTTTAATTAAAGTACCAATTAGTTTCCATGTATTCTTTAAATTAAATTATTAATTTGAAATTGCTTTTTATAGTAAGATAAATTGCAGTATTGTTTGAGCTTATTAAGAGTATTTGAATATTTTTTATAAAGGTATTTTTTCTCTGGGTCATTGGACAAAAAATGTGTTCGGTACAATTTTTGTTTTCTCTTAATAGATGTGAGCAATCCATTTGTTATCCAAGGCTTGAGTAAGGTCCTTTTTAACTTAGAACAAGGAATTTGTTTGATTGGGGCATGTTTGTTAACAATTTCTTTAACTCTATCAACAAATTTTCTAGCCTTAGTGTGAAGATTCTCATGATCATTATTAATAATGCTATCCCAGTCTATAAAATTAATCTCATTAATATATTTAGTTTGATCAAAAGAAGAATAATCACGAAAGTACTTAATAACCTTAGGCCGTATAACTACAGTGTCAATTATACAAAAAGTTGGAAGGTGATCTGATATGTCCATAGTCAGAATACCAGGAGTCACTGTATCTATAGAAATATTGGTGTAAATATGATCAATTAAAGTGGCACTGTGGCTTGTTATTCGGGTCGGCTTTGTAATTAAGGGGAGGAGACCATCACTGTACAACATGTCTAAGTAATCATCAGTTGCTTGATTTGTTCGATTTTTTAGAAAATCAATATTGAAATCACCTAATATAAATAATTGCTTTTTTTCTTTATTGATAAGCTTGGTAAGTTTATGCAGTTCAAGAGTGAACTCCTCCAAATTGACATGAGGATGCCTGTACACACATCCAACGATCATATTAGGTTTCCCTTTTTGAGCTATTTCAACCCAACATGACTCAACATCTGAAACATTGACACTTAGATCAGCCCGATAGATAGTATTAATTTGCTTTGACACATACAATGCAGCACCTCCTGCAAATGTTTTGGAGTCTACATGAAAACAAAAATAATTATTCAAATCTGTATTGGAGACTGAATTGGCATTTAATTTAGTTTCAGAAACTGCAATTATGTCAGGAACAGAATCAAGACAGTACAAAAGATCATGTATAAGATCATAATTTTTTGGGAGACTTCTCATATTGCAAGGGAAAAGAAACAGTGAATTCTTTTTATTTCTCTTATTAAGAATAGTATTAATATTCCAAGTATAATAATACTCAGAACAAGGAGTATTGTGCATTAAATCTGGGTCAGACTCATCTGACTTGTCTGGATTAGATAGAACATTAAATAAATCAATGTCAGAATTAATTAAATTTAAATCATTAAAATTACCAGATCCGAAGAGAAAACGTAGTTCTTTGTCATTAAGATCATTAAATGGAGGAGACCAGAATTCTATTATAGCAATGATGTACAGTAATAGTTCCCGACTAAACTAAAATATAAAATACAAAATAAAATAAGTAGTGTAAAAAAAAAAATAAGATTGCGAAAGGGAGTCCAGAAACTTGTCGAACTCCTCGAAAGTTTGGAAAGAATCAGTATGGGAAGTATCTAAATGACGTAGAAATATCTTACCAGCATTAGTCCAAAGGTGTTTATAGTGGTTATTCTTTCTAAAAGCATTAATCCTACCAAGAAGCTGGCTCCGAGTTAAAGATTCGTTAATAAAAATAGGCGGATTGTGGTCAATACTTTTACCCATTTCCCGGCGGATCAATTGTAGAGAATCTGCCCTTTTGTTCGCTGCTCGCCTACGAGCCTTGTAGAAAAGATCACGTTTATCTCTGCCGACAAATTTTACAATCAACCTGTCTTTCTTGTATTATGCATTTGGTAGGCGATGAGCAATGGATATATCATCGTTAGTAACTTCAACACCAACTAGACGCGTTTGGATTGCCTAATGTTATGATTCATAATGATGGGTGTAAAGTTTATTTACGCCAAGTTTTATGCTTGTATCACAAAATGAATGATTCGGTCTAAAAATTGCAGTTAGCCGCTCTGCTAACAACCTCAGAAACGCGAGCTATAATTCTATGTCTAAATTAAAAACAAA